>JAAFKN010000054.1:0-26381 GCA_011800035.1 Thermochaetoides dissita | reverse complement strand
GCGGCAGAGCCATTGGCCGCAGCAGCAGTCTCGCCCGGGCTGGATGGCAAGAAGGAGGGCCAGGCTGAGGATAAGGAGGATGAGAGCAAGGAGAGGGAGATGGATATTTATTCGGAGGCGGTTCTTGCTTGTAAGTATCCCTATTATGATTCTGGGTCAGGAAGTAACGTGAGTGCTGATAAGTTTTTGTGATACAGGCAGCATTGAGAATCCTGAGGCCTGCCTCATGTGCAGCGGTTAGACGGTCAATTGTTGAATTGACACGATGCGGGGGACTCACCTCACCCAGGCGGGTGTGTTGTGGATGATGGGTAGAGTAGGATAGGTACACCTGTGGGTGGCATGTGTGATGTGGTTGACAATGGTCGGAAGGTTAAGGTAGGGGTGGAGTAATAATGGTATGGATGGATGGTTTGGCTGGATTGGCTTGGTCTTTTTTACTGTTATCTTGTTGGCTTGATGTTTGGTAGATCACTAGTACCCCATTACGTATGCTATGGTAGTTATGTCCCTGTACAGCTCCGGTGTGGGATGAGTGTGATGTTATGAGAAATGATGGAGAGTAACAGGCTACGAAGATGAGTATGATGACACTGGACTTGTCGAGATCGTTGGAACCAGCTTCTAGCCGACCAGGTATTGGGCTATCATCGTGATGGACTACGTACTGCTCTACGTAAGCGTCTAACCTGCCTTCAACCGTTGCTACACAGATCGTGGAAACCAGTGTCTGTCGATCTTGGCTTTGTCAAGCGCCTGTTGCTAAGCCAGACAGAAGCACAATTGTTCGGTCTGGCACAAAATATAAGTAGTCTCCGACTCGGTAGTAGTCGCTGCTGTGCTTGGTAGGGATAGGCCACATGGCATAGGGATATAGGAGAAAGATGGAGTTGGTGGATGTCATGCAAGGGCACATCTTATGCTGTGTCTTGGAGATGGTAATATTCTGCTGGGGTTTTTCTCCTAAAGTTGGACAGATAAACTGAGAGCTTGCTTAGCTCTCCCCAATGAAGCTGGAACAGAGATCTCGGTGAATTGACTGAGGGAATCTAGAACTACGATCTCTAAGCGTTAATACCAACCTGCCAGCTGTCAAGCATCGCAGCCACCCGAACCATGATGATCTGCAATGCCGTCCCTGCATCTGTCTGTCTACACAGCATCATGTCAGGGCCAGCCCCTTTATCTCATGGCCTCGCGTTGTGTACCCCGAAAGCCCAATCACCCAGGTCATCTTACCTTGGTCTCGGGTATTACAAGCAGGTTGCCTACCGGTCTTCTCTTTACCTCCCTTAGCGTCGCAACAAGACTCCGAGAGGCAGCTCGGTGTTGAGCTGCACAACCCCCATTCTGCCGCACAACTACCCAACGGACGGTACGACAGCAATAATTACGAGGCGTGCAATACGTTAAACCGTGCAACCAGTTTGAGGCGTTCGAAACGCGCGGTTTGTGATCTGGAAGCGTGGCACAGGCAAGGCAGATCGCGGGAGGGATGTTGCAAGAGGGAACCCCTGGGGCAACATTAGTGTTTTTCTTGCAGACCGTACTCTTGCCCATTCTCTCAATTGACTAGTCAGGAGGGCGTTGCTTTGCCGTTCTTCTGTGCTGTATTCTTCGTGAATATTGTCGAGAAGGACTGCAGATGCAATTCCCCGGGTCTGACGGAGGAACTGGTGATGGAACGGAAATGACCGATGAGGATATCGACCTGACTGTCTGCCCACGTACAAGGGTCATTCTTCACTACTTCTTGATTGATAGATTGCACCGTCATCGAGATCGGTTGACCAGCGGCCACACCGGCTAGATAAGATCCGACGTCGGCGTGGCAGAGCCAAGCTTTGCGGCCGCTCGGTCAGGCGCACACCAAGCCCTATCGCTCGCTATGAGTAGTGGGGCCGACGGTACCGGCTAGACCGAGAAGGCTGGAGTGCCTGGAATCCGGCAGATCATCCGGGAATCGCTGGAGGGAGGTTGGCGGGAGGTAGTAAGGTTGCTACGATGGGCAAGTTGGTAATGTCATCGATGGGTTGAGGTTGCTCTCTGAGCCAGGCGACCCAGACAGCCACTGCCGTGGTTTTGGGTCACTATTGACTAGCCCGTGCTTGATCTCACAAGCAACAACTGAATCACGACAAGATGATCGGGTCTGCGGTTTGAATCGCATCTTGATGGCCCGGTCATCCAGCTGCGCCAGGGTCTTGGCGAGCCGGGGTCATCCTTGCCGTTTTTGGCACAGGCGCAGGGGATGCAGCCAATTAGGGGAGCCGATCTCACAGAACCCTTGCTGAGATCTTGAACGTCTGCTCCTGGCCGCGCCAACGGTTCTCCAGACCAGATCTTGCCGTGAAGCCGCTCGAAAGGCTGTAAGAGAAAATCACAATCTCAGCTGTGGGCGCTCACACAGACCGATGGGCGCGGGCTGGGAATTTGCTTTCTGCAAACTCTGCTAGCTCGAAGTGGAGTCGCCCTTGGTCGGATCTGGACAAGAGTTTCGTCCGACGTCGAACACGTCCCACGTCCGGGGAACAGACCATCTTCGGGACCGCTGTGTCCTTTAAGTGGCAAGGCTTTGCGAGAGGTCAGAGTTTCCTGTTTAGAATAGGATTCCATCCGTGATGGCATCCAAAAAGGCTACTTCAACTGGCTCCCTCTTCAGCACAGACTTAGAGTCCTTGTTAGCTACAGATCCATTGTTGGGCCCTTTCGTCCATGCTAAATTTTGATGGGCTTCCCAGACATTTAGCGGCGATGATTAGAGACATAGGAGGCTAGAGCTAGTCGATATCTAGTTTTCCATTGACCAATGCGGCAGTGCGCCGGCTGGCGACATACTCTGGGGCTTGCCGCCGCGAACTTGTATGCCGCTTGCCGAGAGCATCTTTGATATTCAGGATAGCTGCAGACATGAGATCCTGATGAAAGGCAGAAAAGCAAACCCCTTACTGGCGGCAATCGCTGGGATGATTGGCGGCCTTCGCCGTTTAGAGCAGCTAGGTAGATGCTCGTAGGCACCTCTTGGTCACCGGTTTTCACTCATGCTCTAGACCATGGAACATTTATGGATCGCCGTAACGACACACCATCTTGAAGGAGATGTTAAGACGAAGAATTGACGATGCTTGATTTTATTTGATTGCAACGACTTTCGACTAGTGCAGAACCCGAAAACGGTCTGTTTGCTCCCCACATCAACAAGGCAATTAGTCTACCTTGCTCCTTCCCGTGGCGGGACAAATCACAACAGGCTCAGGTGCTATCGTGGCCCACATCCTCCTCCTAGCCTGCGTTTTTTGCTATTTGCAGGAAGGAGCGGTCGTCCTCCCTGGTACGAAACCGACCGATTTGTTGTTGTGACGCCCGCGCCTTCCCTCTGAGTGTCCGATTTAAGGCAGCCTGTCCTCCCAGTGCTTTGACCAACTTCTTTCCCCTTCCACATCACCCGCTTCCTTCCCACAAATTAGTCCATAACTTGCAATCCCCGGGCAACTCATTCCGTTTTCCAACTCTTCCTTTTCTTCCAAACTTTCCCCCCACCCAACCCATCCATTTCACTCCGCCAACCGAGTGAACCAAACCACCACCACTGCACGTTCACACCTCAATCGCACATCTTGGTACCAGGCCTGCCTTTCGGCGCAATCGTCATCTCGACTCTTAAATCAAACTCTTACAGCCATCAAAAATTGCGAATCCATCAATATCAAAATGAAGTCTGGCTTGACTACTCTTCTCACCCTTGCGGGTGCCGCTGCTGTGGTGGCTACTGACTTCCCGCCCAACATGCCGGAGTGCGCCGTACGAAGCCTCCATCCAGCCTTCCTCGTTGTCCCCCTAGTGGCTTATAGAATCTAACTTGGTTCGTTATAGAAATGGTGCGCCACCGAGATGCTCGAGCATAAGCCGGGCGAGCTTGGTTGCCACGTCGGCGATGTTATCTGCCTGTGCCACAACCAGAACTTCACCTACGGCGTCCGCGACTGCTCTCACGGGAAGTGTGGTTACAACGCCGATTCCGATTTTGCCATCGCTTGGGTTAACAGCTTCTGCGGTGGCATTCTTGCGACGGCCACCACGTCTTTTGTAAGTCAACACTGTTCGAAAGATGCTCAAGAATGGTGCAGCGCTGACCAGACAACCAGTCGCACATTGAGTCTCATTCTATTGAGCCGACTCCCATCTCGACTACGATCTATACGACCACTCTCACCACCGACGGCGTTGTGAGCACCACCACAGGCACCTCAACTGTCTTCGGCATCAGCGGTGTTCCCGTTTACACCTCCCACCCGTTCACCACGGTGACCTCAACCTTTGTGTCGACGCACACTAGCGGCTCGTCGACTTTCGAAGTCACCCACTCAACCACGTTCACGAGTTCGGTCGACTCTGCCTCATCGACCGAGGCTACTCAGGCAGAGCACCCCTCTTCGAGCTCCAGCGAAGGCCATGTACGTTCTCACCATTGCACATGATTGTTAGATATACAAGCTGACGATCACAGGGTGCTCAAATTACTGGGGTTCCAGCTCTTGGTGTCCTGGTCGCCGCCGGCCTCGCCGCCGTTCTTCTCTGAGCCGGTTTCTCAGCCGGTACCAGCACCACCATGGCGTTCTCTCTCTCCCAAAGAATGTGCCTTGCAATGATTATTTATGACTGGACAGAGTCAAGGGCGTATGAGGCATGATACCGGTACCTAATGGTTAATGGCGTATGGTTACGGATGAAGAGCCCAGCCCGGAATGATTTGATGCCCTTTCTTTGCTTTCATATCACGTTGATATGCCCGTTACCTTTGTGGCGGGACATTGGTTCTTGTACATTCTATGTAGACTTTGGGAGAGGTTTGCCGATATGAGATACCTTCAATGGCCTACCACAGCTAGGTAGTTTCGCAATCAGACCCGAGCTTAATGAGCGGGGTGAGGAGACGGGTCTCGAAAATACCATATAGCTGACATTATTCTTCACCTCCGCTTGGGATACGCTGTGCCTACCTGAGTCCATGACTGCAGTCGGCGACTGAAGTCGTCAAACAGTGTGACCAAAGGTTCATCGAAGATACCAAAGTGCAAGGTTCTCCAAAAATTCTGCCTAAATTCATTTTCGCTGAAGTATACAGTAAATATCATCGTCCTATTCGGTTTCCGTGGTCATCAGAGGCGCATTGGAAGACATCTAAGCAATTACAGTCCCACTTTGGGACATTGAAGGTTGAGTCCGAGGTAAAGTGATACGGGGAACAAAACTCAGCTTACTTGTATATAATTTTATATTTATCCCAAGGGCAGTAGATAAGGCGAGCTGGCTGGTGATTCTCGACGGCCATCCCCCAGATATCTTCCGGCTATTCCATTTACCACTATGCTATGGCATAGGGATATTATTCAGGTTCCAAAGTTCTGACACCACCTTTTCTGTTGTGTTCTCCCAGGACTAAGCTGTGTGTTGTTCTTGTCACCTCTGATATTGCACTCGCCAATGGCGTTGGTCATGATGTAATGAGACATATTCTTTTACACAGTTTAAAAAGATTTGAGAAAAGCAACGTCGTTGATATTCGGATATCCAGTTGGTTCAGAATTTTTACCAGCTAACTCCTCAGAGTAACATCACATAATATCTCCTGAGCTGACAGCTTTGGACAGGGCAGTTTCACTAATTCATTGGAATGTCTTCTCTGTATATAGGAGGAGGTTGGAACTTTGCGTGCAGTTGAAAGAAGGCTGAAGGTATGGAGAACGAAAGATAGACAAAGATCACAATGAACCTAAAATTCTCAAAGGCACCTGAAGAACAAAGCGAGAAATCGGGTCATGAGTCCATACCATGTATTATTTCATTCTAACACATAAGCACAGAACGGGCCAGCGATAATACCATTTGTCAGCTGTTGTCTGGTATGTATGATGTCCCAAAGTTTTGTGGAGTATACGTCAGAAGATTTCTCCCAAAGATAGCCTCGTTAGCTCCTAACCTTTGCAACTCTCCTAACTTAAGTCACAGAGCACATAGACCCAAGACATCCATGTTACAGAATAAAAAGAGCCATTACGATGTATCTAAGTAAATGTATCTGATGAATTGGCACTATGAGTTGCAGGGCTTTGAAGCTGTCAGATGTCTCATTATAGTACATGTTCCTAGCAACATCTACGCATCAATCGTTACACGACTTATTTTTACCTACCTCATCAGTTATCGCCCATCGCCCCCCTTCCCCTCGTCTGTATCTCTCTTGCCGGACTTTTGTTAAACATATGATAACGTTATGATCTACATGAACGTCATCTTTGAATGTTGGCCAAGCCAACATATTTCTGTCGGCTACCCTGTCTTTCTTAAATCGTATGTTGGAATTCCCTTCTGAAAAAACTGCGGCCTGGAGTCTTGCCTCGCCCCTAAACGCACAACCGCTTCGAAGGCTTTGCTCCTCCCCAGCTGTGCCCAGGTCTGCAAAAAAAAAAAAAATCCTAAAACATTCCAGGCCCTCCCTTAGGTTTCTGGTAGATGCATGAGTTCAATCCGGCCCTTCTTAGCCTGCGTGGAGTTGCTAAGTTTCCTGATTGCAGACCTAGTTATCGATCTCCGTCAAGAGATCATGGAGGGAAGGAGATGACCGGCCTTAAGCTGAAGGACCCTCATTGCCAGCAGTACTAACTGGTACCTCTCCTCATAGCTTTGGGCTGTAAGTATTCGGTAAAGCATGTTCAAACCGAATGATAGGATCACTTCTACGTTGGGATCAGTTAACCAGAGCGTTGGCCCCTTGCCTGATTGATGTGGTTCATACCAGGATTTAGCATCGAATGCTGAGGCCCACGCTATGTCATAAAGTGCGATCTCATTATATACTAGTACTGAGGAGTTAGTAATTACTGATCACCGCTATGTGTTCAAGTTTCCCGTATTATCTCGGCACGTACAACCTACAAGGAGTTAGGCGACGCCACATGGCAGTGTACGCACACCCAAGTTGTGTGTTTTCTAAACCGGAAAACTCTTTTGAAGACTCTAGCTTCATTCCCTTCTGCTCAATATTGTAGCGGATATACTCGGCACGATCTGCCTTCCAGTGATTGGGGAAATGGCACAGTCAACAGTATATTGCATACCAGTAGAGAGCCCGCATAATACGAGTCACCTCGCTCTCAGTAAAGCCATGCTGCTTCATTCTCGTTAATTTCCCAAAGGAGTTCAGGAATTCAGCGCCAAAGTCCTTTGCTGGGCGCTGTATTAGTGCGTGAAGCTGAACGACTGAGATCATCCCGAGAACATCCCAACGGACCAGATCATAGAACGTTTCTTTATCCTGAGAAGATCCGTCTGATCTAAAACAATCATACGCAATAACAGGCTATTAATATTATAGGTTTGCCGCAACTTCCTCAATTCAAACGTAACGACCGCCTCTAGAACTAAGTCTGCGCCAATGATACGGTTCACAACCCGCGTGATGACGTCTTCCCCCAGTAGTTGATAGTAGTCTTCGTTTGTTTGAGGGTCGCCCGCAGGGACAGCAGACTAAGACAGCTAGATTGTAAGAGATAATTGAATAGTTCAGACTTACGATGTTGAGCCAGATCTAGAAGTCCAGACCCCTTAGCTGAACTTTTCTGATGACGGGGTTCTATTCTCTGTAGCGCAACTTGTAAGAAAAGAGTAGCAGACAAAAGTGGCCTTATTTTCCATGTACCCCAATTTTCAGTCGCAGCAGCAGAGTTCAAATATTGCGCCCTTTCTTAGGCTTACATAAGGTCATCGAACAGAGACTCACCAACTGTAAAGGATGGACACAACATGAAGCAACAAAAGAAACTCGCCTGAAAGAATGGCACGGCCCATCTGTAACAGAAACCTACACTGAGTCACTTAATAATGTACTCTTGGATTGTTATTGTAAGATTCAAATGAGTGTGTTATTAGCAGACATGCAGAATCTACTGCAATTTTTGTCACGTCTGCATGCACTTCCAACGAACACATGCTGGCTTTCTTGGGATCTGATCCCTTAGCAATTCTCATAGAGAGTTTTTATTGTACCTCTAATAACCTGACACGTTTTAATGATCGAATCTTACCTACCGTGAAAGTCCCTTTATCATGCTGAGTTACAGTGGTTTGTGTTCAAATATCATGACCTCTGTGATCACCACAGGCTTACCCAGATGTTTCCCTTGCGCTATCTGAGCTTTCGTCGAAGAGAAGTCCACTTTTGATGAAGATACAAGACTCTATCTTCTTTCCTGTTGCAACGGGGCATAGTCTGCTTCTGCAGGGTGGCGCTCAGTTGCATATAGTGTGGATGGATGTGCTTCTTGATTAGGGGACTTAGGATGTTTTGTGGGCATGTTAACATCCTCCTCTTCGTCTGGGGACCATTGCACCTCCTTGCCCATCTTATAGAGTCTAAAACGAGGCTGTACAGTTTTCGCCATGCATTCATCGCATAGAACATACTTTCTTCTTAGTTTTGGCGTCATACTAGTAAGGAATCACGTCGGAGCCATTCCCCTCTCGGTATTGGCGACCAGTCTGTCCCAAGCCACCATTTCTCCTACAGCCCCAATTTGTTCATTCTAACCTCATCCCAAAATACCAGTCCAGTGAGCATCAAGGTAATGTAGCCACACTCCTCATAACCAGACTTCTTTAATGCATAATTGTTTCCCCGTCAGGAGATTCTAATTGACTGAAGCGTGTCCGGCTCCAGAACCTTTTTGGTCCCCTATCAGGGTCTTGGTAGATAGTTGAGTCCAATCTCGGTTGCCTCTTTTTCAAACGGAATTTGTCCTTGGAGCATGTCGGCGTTATATTTGTTTGTGCATGATATCAAGGGCGAGTGAGTTAAGACATATCCCCAGATGCTACCTGATAAAGCAGTCTAAAGTCTGATTAGCATGATGCTAGGAGGTCGCACCTTTTCATTGTGATTTTGGAGAATATAAGCTTATATACTGTCCGCAAGCCTGATGACAGGATGACTGCAAAAGTCGAGTCATGAAGCCAATCTATGCATCTTCGCTTGACAGTTGCGGTCGAGCCAATATCGTGCAATGTAAATAAAGTTGAACACTGCAGCAGTCCCGAGTGAGGGGATCACCAGTGACTGAAGCTTCATAATTACATGAATTTCAAGTCCTGTAGTTGAACGTATCAGTTGCTATCTTGGGCCATTGGTGATAATGGACAGAGGCCAACTGCATTTGTTCCGATCCAGAAAATTCTTCCAATAATCCCTTGACAGCATCGCTATCGTTTCTGATTCACACAGTGCTTCACAAAGAGCCTTTCATGAACCGGGAATGAAAGAGTCCACGGTATATGGCGAGGCAATATATTGCCCACTTAATTCTTAAGAGTTCACTTTTAGACGGCTTGTCTGTTCTGTCTCAGTCAGCTCTTCAAGCCAACCCAAACAGAAGTATGCCATATCCTCGGCCAAGATGCCAATCCATTTATCCATTGAAGTTGGTTAATGAGCCAGCATGTTGACAACCTGTTAATGCTGTATGCCCACTCACAATCTTTTAGCAAGTCCACAACCCCTTAGCCTTCCGATACAGAGTCAAGACGGAACCGTAGACATTGGAACCAATGTATATTGCAGCCTTGATCGCCATCAGTTCAGAGATTAAGACTTTATCAGCAGTGCGATTGAATCGCAATCGTAGGAGGCCTTTGATATATTGGTGAAGGTTATGACAAGTCCACCTTAAGGCTAGCAATGTGTCGAAATTGGGGACAAAGTCGACAATGTGGCAGAGCACATCGAACGGCAGTGATTCTAGGCTTGCTCTCTTCCTCATCTGCTTGGCTACCACGGTACTTTACATCTATGAATTAGACATGATGGTTTTTGATATGGTAAGGTCTTGTGTACCTGGGGTAGATTTTGATATAGCGCAGAGAGTAGCTACTTGGTGTAAACTGTCTGCCACAGATACCACAAATCCGGAGCAGCTTCTCATCAGTGAAGATAACCACAGATATGTTTGGCAAGCTGAAGTCGGTTGATCCTAATCTTTTAATGCCTTCCTTCCATTGTTGGATCGGGAACCAATTAGGTAAGCCGCTTGAGATGAACAATTGAGTCATCCCCTGCCCACAACCAACGACACGGTTGGTTAAGATAGTAGTGAAGATTCCGTTGCGGCATTGAACAAAGAACGAGGGCAAGAATTGTTCTTTTGTTAATACACGGGTTTCTCCATTTCTTTCTAGAAGTGCGTTAGCGAGAGTACAACGATTGAGTGAAGGCATCTTCAGAAGCGAGTTTTTGGCACTCATCTCTAACCTCTGCGCAAGGGAGCATCATCAACCTAAACTGTCTACATGCGTCGTCCAAGTCAGATTGGCCTTGAGGCACACATGGCTTTGCAGATCGCTCTCTGGATAGGACAATCCTCACCCAGCAGGTGTTTATCCTGCAAGCCCTAGAGAGGGCAACAACTTCCCAACGACACTCTTGACCCCCACTTAAGTCCGTTTTCAAAAACCTGCGCATGCAATGTGACAGATATGATCTAGTGAAGCTGCAGGATTGCTCCGCCCAATCGTCTCGTTGAGCCATAACCAGACCAATAAGTTCTGATCCAGGGAAACCAGAGGTTTAGATCTGGATCCGAGCAATGGTGACCTGAACTGTTGTTCTTCGCCGGATCACCAACCATTCCAAACTCCTGATGTATTTTTTTTTTTTGATGATGTGATAGCATGAATGACTGCCTTTGCAACACCAACCAATTCGTAATGACAGTTCATGCTATGATTGGGCCCAAAATGTAGATAAGAAGGTGACAGTTACACATCAATGGCAGCTTAAAACTTTCCTTGTGCCACCAGCCTGTCTCTGTCTGCCGGATTGTCAAATCTATCTTCTTCATCGACACCTTACCAACTTGGGCAAGTATCGCAACATAGACGCAACCATCCATCAATCACCATCCCCATGGGGAAGATCAAAAAAACGGCGGTACCCACTTGAATGGGCAGCCGCTCACCACCTCAGCCTGGCAGAAGGAAGAGTTTCATCTCAGCATATATGATAAAGGATGCATATATAGAGCGGCGCAAATCAGGCAATGGATGCCCGCTAAGCCCGTTTCGATCATGCACTGAAGGACACGGGATGAGTCCCCCATGCATAGGTATGCATTCCTACATAACAAATCGGCATTTGGTAAGACACGGGTTGCCGTGTCCGTCAAGGGCTCACCGGGTTGGGCCGTGCAGGGGGGATGAAGCAGGTTGATGGGGGTTCATCTTTTCGGTTCCATAGGCAGCTGAGATGATGGGATATGGGTGTTGAAACCTGTCAACTAGGCGAATTGTATGTTGTGATGTTGTAGTCGTGTTTCCCGTGCTGGATCAAGGGGAGAGTGTTGCTGAGTCCCCTATCAACTGCCGTGCCGATATACCCGCATGATTGGTACCCTTCTGGAAGGATGGATGTTGTGCTCCATGCTGTCGTGGCCATGAAACTGCCTTTGAGCAGACCATCCATCTGTTATCATTGACCTTTCAGATGCGAGGATCCCGTCAGGGGCGACGTGAAGTACCGGTACACGATAGGGGCAAATCTCTGTGCTGCTGCGTTGGCCTTCATCGAAAGGGGACAACGCGGTGCGGCATAATTGCGCAAGCCACGGCGAGCCTATCCGCTATCTCGATCGTCATGTACAGTTATCAGTCAGCCAGCCTAGGGGGGTTTGAGGCATCCGTTTCAGCTGTTGTGACGCACACCATCAAGATTGAGCACCTTTTCCTCTGCGATTTGTAGACGCTAGATCTACTCAGCTGTCAATATGCTGTCTTCGGCCCTGATATTGGCTTCTAGCATAAGCGAAAGATATCGACAAGGCGATTTGCGATGCAAGTGGGATGGTCATCAGAAGATCATTGCATCGCTTCTCACCTCAGCAGCCACTTCGTTACAGATCAACTCTTGCCCTCTTGTTGACGTGCACACATTCAGATTGGCGTCGTTCAGCCATGGCATGTCATCCATACCACAGAGTCTGTGGCGGACACGAAAAAAACTTGATGCTGATTTCGATATACACGCTATCTAACCGTGATGTCCCTCTCGATCGCAGGCGTTCACCAACAGCCTGCCCCGCCCCGTTGATCTTGTGCCCCACCTTGGCCGGGAAGCACAACGCTAAACCCGATTCTGCAGAGACTCCGCACATGCCAAGACGAGCCAGGGTCTCTAGGCTGCAATTGGACGATGAGATTCGTAGATCCCTGCTACAGTTTGGTGGTCTAAGGACACTGTGCCCAGTCACTGTCCAAACGAAGATTCGGAACTTCGATTCGATTCGAGCTTTGCTGCTTTGTTGCCTTCTTTCATCCGTTTACCTGGCCTTTGCCTGCCGGCCGGTTGTTGACTCGGTTTTGTTGATGTGTTCGATATGTCGAAGCGAATTCTCGGTTAAGCGCTGGCTTTCCATGCCGATGACCCGAGTGCAAGACTCTGGCTCAGCGAGCATTGATCGAGGGATTTGTTGGCAGACCGGGAACAACTCAACAAAACAGCGATAAGCTCATCACCAACAGTTGGCATTTCTTGGTTATCTTGCTGATCACCAAAATACAATGTTGGATGGCCGCTCAAAGCCACAACCACCAACCAAAACACGAACAGCATGAACCGTGAGCAACACCACGCAAAGTTTCAGTAGGGCTGGCTGAGACATACATTGCCCATGAAAAGACAAGCCGACTTGGCTAAGACACAGCAGCGTATGACGCCCGCTCGTATCGGCGGGGGAAAGCCAGTCGGGCCCGGAGGAGATATCGGCGCAAAAGTTCCTCAGCCGGTGATGTAATTGATGATGAAGGCTCTGTCTCTGTTCATTTTCTCTTTTCCATATTGCTGCGTGAAATGTGAGAACTCATCAACAACAGAACACGTTCGGAATTCCATTTGTTTCTTCTGCCCCTGCAGCCACGCACATCAGAAACACAACTGTGGCTGGCGAAGAACCATATTGTCAGGTTGCTTGGTTCTCTGCTGTCTTTGTCACCATCGCCCTTCCACCATCACACGCCGGGCACCAGGGCCGATACCCTGCACCAATGACGTCGCTCAGTGCGTCACCGGGGATCAGGGCAAGGCAGGGCTGAACGGCGGCGGCGCCCGGCCCACCGGAGACGCAGGAAAGAATCGTCGGCGACTCGGTGCGCGGGTGCAGTGCGTTCATCGCCAAGGATGTGATGTGGGGATGACTGAGGCCTTTGAGCGCGCCAAACATCTTGCACTGTGTGTCATCATGAACGGCGACATCTCGGTCGAAGCGGTTGAGCAACTCTCCGGAGCAATCCACCCCAAACATCAATGTCTCCCTGTTCTGGAAATCTTCTTGCTCATAAACCCGACCGTCTGGCTTACGACGAGATCAGCGATCCATAGTCCTGTTTCTCAAGCTAGTTACCAACTTAAGCAAGTGGCTTTCCACGCTCCTGCCGTGACGAACCGTGATTCGATCCGTAGCGCCAGGATCGCTTACCCCTTTCAACTTTCCATGGATCAGTTATCATAGGAAGCCTGTACCATGGTACCAACATCCATAAATACCCAGCTGATCGGAGCTGTGCTACAGTTTAGCGTGTCAGGGATTTGGGAAAATCTGGGGATGCCTTGCCCTAACCACGCAGTTGGGACTTATACGAAGTTGGAATGGATCAGAGAATTGGTGTGTTGGCGAAATTGGTTTGAATAAGATTGAGTATGGTCG
Source organism: Thermochaetoides dissita (assembly GCA_011800035.1). NCBI lineage: Eukaryota > Fungi > Ascomycota > Sordariomycetes > Sordariales > Chaetomiaceae > Thermochaetoides > Thermochaetoides dissita. The sequence goes on along the minus strand of JAAFKN010000054.1, from coordinate 12,636 downwards.
GTTGGCGAGCATCAACTGTGGCGCGCACACCAGGCTGCCAGCCACACTTCTCTAACCGGCCAGTCACCTTCGTGAGTAGTCACCAGGTTGTCCCAATGACATTTCTCGATGGCGCATTGCTCTCACTCCGGTGTGGGCGCCTGACTGAGAGAGTGACCGGCAAGGCCGGAGAGAAGATGGTGAGGTGAGAACTAGTATTGTGGCTGGTGATCATTTCATCACCAACATCTCGAGACCAGGCTGATTGGTCTGAGACAACACGAGGTAGATGTCTAACAGCAACGCTAAAAAGTGCCATCTGACACGTCTTGAGAAGTAGGTAACGCCTTGATCCTGGAAGACTGGGCAATAAGCAACGGGCTGGACGTGAGAGCAATCTAGAGTCCCTCCGTTTGTAAAACTTCGATCACATGCTAGATCAGGCGCAAGGCCAAATGCTAGGCTGCAGGTTTGCAGCAGCCATGCAGTTGCAGCACTAAGGATCGAGCAACCGTAAGTGTTCGTGCGTGAGGGGCAGAGAGGAACATCACCTCACAGAAGTGCGCAAGAATCTTGCCTCTGGCGAGAGCCCTGCTTGATGAGAGTCACGGTAACACGCACATGATAATCTCCCTCTGCACGCTCAAGGCACAGCCTGTGAACTGTTAGAGTCGCAATATGGTCTATTGATCAATAAGTGGATCAATAATCACATCGCAACCCTACCCTGACCCAACTCAGTAATCCGTGATTATGTGATGGATGGAAGACTGACACAGGCCAAGACTGGGAGTGCGAGCCATCTCGCAAAGTCCCATCATCACCAAAGAATCAAGGAAGCCAAGCGAAGGCAGAAGAGGAAGCAGACCACTGCCAGCGTCGCATCCGCTCAACCCTCCCGTTCATCAACCAAGCTCGAGGAGCCAGACGACCCTTCTTGTTGATTGGCTCATCTGCCATTTCGCCTATTCTGGCGCATCTGCAGCCATTTCCGAGCAGGGAAATCAAGGGGTGGCAGCACGATAGGGTTTGGGGGAGTGTATGGGTGTGTCGCTGCCACCCTGTCTTGTTTTTAGGAAACACCAAGTTCCAAGACAGAGCAGAGCCTTACTGTCCACTGGCCCAACTAGCAGACAACAAGCTTCACATTCAAGCTGTGTGTGTGGTGTCCAGTCCAGCATGGTTGGTGGGGCTGCACAGAGCCAAAAACGGCTTGCTGGTTCCATGAGCCTCTCCTACCCTGGCTTCATGCACGTCATCTCGCGAGGTGCGCTGCAAGGCTTCTGGTTGGGTCGAGCGGCTGGCTGGATGGAGGATTTTGAGATGTGAGTGGTTCGTCCATGTTTGGAATGGAGAACGCCATGTTTCGTTGGGTTGAGAGAAAATCTATGGAAGGCCGGGCAAGGTGCGCACGGTTTGCCTGTGGCTTGGTTTCGTTTCGTGTTCTGAGATTCATGAATTGAAAGTCGAGAGCAGTTAAGTAGTATCATCGCGGCTCTTACTCGGCGAGCCAGAGTCTCACATCACGCATGGCAATCGGTAGTCTCCACTGCGATGGCGAGGAGGGACAGATCAAAAGTCCGCTGCGCTTGCTAGATTCAGTGCTCAGTGTTATACAGAAGGCCTGATAAAGGTAGGATTGAGCGTTTGGAAATGGTCCGTAGGCACAAATCGGCGCGATTCCTGAGGGGCAGAGAAGTCGTGGGGAAAGGCGATCTCCGCCAACTCTCGCATTTCCGTCCTTGCTTGTGCATCGGACAATATGTCATGTGCCTTACAGTCACCGATGTTATAGCTTGAGGGCGTATAAGACGCGCGCGCTCTGGAGGGGCAACGGACCGTGTGTGAGTTTTGGAAGTTGGGATATTAGAGATAGAGTAGATGGTCGCACACAAGAAACGCGACCCCTCACCGCGTCTGCCCTTGTGTTCCCTCGGGCGCCAAAGGATAAATACGGCATAGACCGATTTGATATTGGGGTCCTTAAGGTGTCGTTGCTTCTAGAAATATCACGGGCTGAATGGATGCTCTGAAGCCCGAAGTGTAACAAGTGATTTGGCAAAATCTCAATCTATGCTGTCTTGTCCGGTCCGTTCCGTCGGCTGCTTATGGCTGGAAATGTGAATGGCTGCGGGGTCTGTCGTCCCGGATTGTTTTCTTCTCAGCCTTCTTTTCATGCTGCAAAAGTTCCGCCGTAGGGGAGAATTTGACCTGTCACTTTGTCTATCCTCGACGTTCCAGAGGAATGGCAGAGACACAAGCCACATGGCTGGGGCTTGGCGTGAGATTTCGATGCGGCGGGGCCGATGAGAATTTGGAGACTATGATTGGCTGAAGAGAAGCCACTAGGGTTTGCTGGGCTTGGCTTCACACTGGCAGGGGTCTCGTACAAGGTACATTTTCGAACTCCTGAGGGGCTCAAGGCCGATGGAGTGAAGCAATCACTCATATCGACCCCAACTGACAGAGAGGGTGAGATATCAAGTGAGAGCTATACTGTGTAGTTGCTATAATATTGGAAGGTGATATGGTCGATATCACATCTTCCCGGAAGCAGTCAAAACAAGCCACAGTCCTGACCGTTTGCTGGGTGCGTCTTGACGAACTAGAGGCCGTGCGTCGATGACATCCCTGACACAGTGTGGCTGATTCGACGACGTTGCAGGTCTCGGTTCCTGGTACCTCCGGAGCAACAGGCCCAAACTATCAAGGCATGGTCGAATCGACCGTTGATCTAAATCAATCGCCCGGGTTCTTATCAGAGTTTTCAAGTGAATGTCGCCATCTTTGTCCTAAACTATGACGACGACAAACAGAACCTTGGAAAGGACCCTAGGCCTAAAATGAACCCAAAGATGGCAGTCCCGAGGCTCAAGGAACAAGCTCTCCGCGATCGGTCGGCAGCGGGAGTCAAAACGTTCCATTGAGACTCGGGACATGGCCTGATTGCCTCCTTTTTCATCAACCTTCAAATAGCGAGCAGTTCACTTCCCACGGTCCGGATGGCAGCATACCTACACGTATGTGCCTGCCAGAAGAAGGCTGGTATATTTGTGCACTTTGTACGACGCTCCCTCTTTGATGAGACGATGCTGGTGGCAAGGGAAGAAAGGGGTCCTTGAAGCACCGCCGGGGGCGAACCGGGAGTTCTCCAACCACTCAGACGTGCAGCGGGCTTGCGCAGAGAGTCCGCCGACGCAGAGGACAGCTTGGAGGCCCTGGTCCCGGCCCGGGCCTTCAATCTGAAGCCGTGTCCGCCTTTCCCCAAGAGGGAATCCCGAAGCCTGATGGGCTTATCGGGAGGCTTTGCCTCGTGCTGCCGTTCCTGGGTTCTTTCAACATTTCTCCTGACGGCGGACGGCGGACGGCGGAGGATCGGCGCCTTTTGCAACGGCCGGCAGAATGTAAAATTGCAAGCGATGGACAGCAGATAACGAGATCTTGACGCGATCAAAGCCTCTCCACGATTCAATCTGGCTCTCCGATGCGTCTCTGAGCGCCCGTTGGGTGGCATTGCATCATCACCATCGGACATTTATCACAATGACACAAGAAACCCTTTCGGCAGGCCGAGGAGTTGCATTTTGTGAGGCCAAGACCCATCCCTTTTTGGTAAGCCGAGGTACGTACCCCACTGCTATCGCACTTCACAATCTCGGCCACGATTCCCATTGGAAGAACTCCGAATCAGCACTACGATGGTCGACAGACACACAGGGAACCATGGAGTTATGATTCGATAGAGGCGGGCACTGTGTTAGATAAGTTCCTCGCCAGAATGGGCAGACAGATGATGCCTAACCAGATCTCTTGGTCAAGAGAGCTCTCTCTGCTGCTCTGGAGAGTTCCGCTCTGGTGTTGGAAGATCCCCTGCTGCCGGGGATTTCAACATGACGCTAGTATCTTGATGTTTCCACAACCACCAGCCGTCTGGGGGTGCCAGAGAGGAAGAGCAATTCCGTCCCCATTCGGCTTGCCGGACAACTTCTGAGAGAGCGGTCTGAGCTGGCACCGAGGTCACCGGTTATACGTTATGCAGGAGACAGCACGCGCAGCTCACGTCTCGCCGGTGAAAGTCCAAACTGCCGTAAAACATTGCCATCACGGCGCCCGACATGGCAGCCGGCGTGCCAATGGGGTGGTTAAGGTTATGTGCGAAAAAAAAAGCTGAGAGCCACAGGGGCGTTGGCGCCTGTCTTTGTCACACCCGTGACCAACCGAAAGCAGCCGCTGGGCACAGACCACAGCTAAACGGAAACCTCTCTCTGACCATCACAAGCAGGACGGCAGCGATCCAGCGCCGCTTTTTGGGTTAATCCAGCCAGTTGGGAGACGGGAGGGGCATTCTTAGGCGCCAGGCAGTTCCCGTGCTGCATCGGACGTCGTGAAGTGTACCCGGCATATACCTACTCCAGAGACGGTGTAGGACATCCGGCGACATAGGGTCCGTAGACCAGGCGTTTTCGGCGTCGTACCACGGCATGTCACAGTCAATGAGACTCCACCCAGAGGACGACGTGGCAGGAGACGAGGCCGAGATGAAAATAGACGGTGACGAGGTTTCCAGCGAGTTGAGAATGATGGGGTGAGGTCTAGGGGCTGATGTCCAGTCTGTGAAATCGGGGCGACTCGCTTCTCATCAAAACCACGCTGCAATTGCGATGTGTTCTCCGTCGTATGCTCGTCTTCATCTTAAATTCATGTTGCCAATTTTCCCCACTCGCACCAGCTCAGAGATGCTGCCAAAACGGCACCCGGCAGGGAAACCAACCGAGAGTCAGTTGATAAGACATTGTGTCCATTGCCCGCACCGCATCTCCCTGCCTCTTCTTGTCCTTCCACGAGCTTGCGACGTCCCAGCCGTTGTGATCTCGGTTTCACTTTGCCTGACACCAGAACTGCAGGCCAGGGGGCAGGGAACGATTGCTACAGTTCTGCGAGAGGCGGAGGGGTCGTCTTGGCGGTCCCGCCAATCGTCGCCCGTCTAAGGTTAGGGCGATAAGCCTGGCCCCGCCTTTCCCGCTCCAGTTCTTCTTTGGCTGGGCTCCACGAACCAGTCTTGGCGATTTGGCAATGGCGATTAGGGTCATGGTCAAGGAGTTCGGGTTGGCCCTGCGCAGGAGGTACCTGTACCTGGCATATCGGCGACATGCATCAAGCACGCCGTCAATGCTGGCAATACCTCCTGCCCGTAGACAGCCGTAGACAGCGTAGACAAGGCATTGTGTGTTCCATTGCGATTCGTAGACGGCCAGCGTGTCAATAAGCAATGCAGGTAGACAGACGACGCGGACGCCGCCAATGGAGCGGATAAGCTTGCCACACCTCGCCATCTGGCATTTGTATGTCTGATTATCACACCAGTCTGATTATCGTATCACTCGCAGGGCCAGAGAAATGTGAGCTCTTGGCGGCAGAACCGTGCCAGTGAGCCAGCAGTCTGCCAGCGATGCCCGGCATGCTGGCCCAGAATGATTGGCAGCGCGGGCCGCCAGCCCAGAGCCGTCGGGGCGGAGTGGTCTTCGACGGGGATCTGTCAGTGTCGATTCGTCGTGGACGCGTTCTGCTTAGAAGATTCCATTGCGTTGAGAACGTTTCCAGACGGCGCGGAAACTCAGCACCGACATGCGTTTCTGAGCTCATAGCTACATCATTGGATGCCCATGTGGAAAGGAGGGAATTCGCAGGCTTGCCCAGCGCTGGCCAGCATCAAAGGGCAGTGTACAGTAGACAGTGTGGCGCGCACCGTTTACATCCGGAGTGTCGACGGCGCAGGGCATGGCGTCTTGTACACAGTACAACGAGGCAGGTACGTACCCAGCGGCCCGGTTCTCGATGGTGCCGCACTTCTGCAGCGACTGCAGCTGTGGCAGCACGCCAAGCCTTGAGCCAGCAGCCCAGCAGCCCAGCAGCCCCGCTGCTAGCGCCGACCACGGGCAGGTTCTTGCCCTGGGTTCTTGCCATCCCGCTGGGCATGCACAGTGTGTAGACTGGTTAGGACTGTGCGCTGCGGACATGAACCGGCCTTGACCTGCAGCGGAAGTGGGTTCGGTGGGCTCTGTGGGTTCACTTTTCCTTGACGACCCTCCCACCTTCCTCTGCTGCTCCATCCCGACCACCGACCGACGAGTCTTGCGCTTCTGCGTTCTGGCTTCTGGCGCCCGCTGGCCCTGGATTTCTGGAGTCCTGCCTGGCCTTTTGTGACCCCGACTCCAAACTCCTGGATGCTGCCTTGCAGTCGTCAACCATCCACACCCTCCGCTATTCTCAATCTCATCCTCGCCATCGCCTAGCTTTCGCTCACACAATCAACGCATCGATTCTTGTGCAGTCTCAGATCCCTCCCTACCTCCTGCGCAGCATCGCAGCAGCCTCTCTCTTTTCTGCCGTTCGACCGTCTTTCTTCTCCGCCAGCGCGTCGTTTCAACCCATTTCCCCATAATCCAGCGACCGACCCGACCATGGCTGCTTAAGCGCAGGCTCGACCGCCGTTCACACGACCGACAGGAAAAGCCAGACGCCAGTGCGATTCGATCACGATCCACTGCCGATTTTGCTTGCGATCATCTACTCCCACTTGACCGGCCAGCATGAGGTCGACCCCCCGTGGCTCTCAACAGCAGGATTCCCATCATGGAGCCTCACCAATCCGGACAGCAACAACCTCATCCTCCTCACTCTCAGCCTCCCCATACTCATCGCCCCAGGCCCTCTCATCCTCACCTTCGCGACTTCTTGCAGTTCGCGTCTTCCTCTCACCACATGCCACATCATCGGACGGCTCATAGCACTCCAGTGTCGTCGCCGGGACTGTTTAGTCCAACAGTTGTCCGCTCGTCGACATCGCTGTCGCCATCGCATCCGCATCAACAAGGTGCCTCCGACAATGTCACCCCGGCTTCTGCCAGTACCCCTTACCTGCATCCGCTGCAGGGCCCTCCGCACAGAGTGAGAGAGTAAGTGTCTAATACGATCTGCCCTGGTCTCATTTCTCGCGCGCAGATGGCAACTGGCTTGGGGTTGTTTTTGCAGGCAATTGCCGTCTTGTTCGCTGCTTATCGGTCGCGCGGGGCATGCTTCCCCCCCCCCCTCTCTCCTCTGACTGGGTTTGAGACATGTTGCTCACCGCTCCTCTTTACTCCTACAGGACGCACAAGGCGCTCGTCGAACACGACAACGTCACTGGCCGCAAATACATCAACAATTACGAGATCATCGAGGAGCTTGGACGAGGCGTGCACGGCAAGGTCAAACTGGCCCGGAACACGGAAAATGGCGAGTTCGTGGCCATCAAGATCATCCCCCGCTTCTCCAAGAAGCGGAGGCTTGGCAAGGTGACGGCCATGTCCACCCAGGACAAGAGCAGGAGGGAGATTGCCATCCTGAAGAAGATCCGTCACCCAAATGTCGTCGCTCTTCTCGAGATTATCGATGATCCCGAGCTCAAGAAGATCTACATGGTGCTGGAGCACGTCGAGCTGGGCGAGGTCGTCTGGAGAAAGAAGGGGCTGCCGTACATCTGTCTGTACGAGCGCCGTCGTATCGAGCGAGAGATGCGCGGCGAGCAACCCACGCCTCAGGAGCTCGAGTTCGAGCGCCTGCTGGAGCAGCGTCAGGTCCTTCGGGACGCCGAGCGCGCGAAACAAAGGGCAAAGGCCCAGGCGGCCTCGGCAGACTACTGGAGTCTCGAATACGGCCAGGGTGAAGACTCGCCGGAGGTAACGTCTTCGCGGAGGAATTCGCCGGCCGGAGCCGGCGTCTGCCCCTCGCAGGCTCTGGCAGGCACCGGGTCCAGCAATCCTGAACGCGACGACATAGAGACGGAGAGCACCCTGTCCTCGAAGCCGGGCTCCTCAACAGCACTAGACAGCATTTTCAACGTTGCCAACCTGGACGAAAACACGCTCCAGGGAACTACCTCGAGCCTTCAGCACTTAATCATGGCCAATCCTTGGCTTGAGTACAGCAAGGACGACCCGTACACGGACGACTTCTCGTACGTGCCCTGCTTCACGATTGATCAGGCGAGGCAGACATTCAGGGACACGGTTCTCGGCTTGGAATACCTCCACTGGGAGGGTGTCATCCATCGTGACATCAAGCCGGCCAACCTGCTCTGGACCAAGGACTACCGGGTCAAGATCGCCGATTTTGGCGTCTCCTACTTCGGTAGGCCCCTTCGCGATGGCGAGCCCGACGACACCATCTCTGAGTCGGAGGCTAAGGAGCTCGATAATGAGCTCGAGCTCGCCAAGACGGTCGGCACCCCGGCCTTCTTTGCTCCTGAGCTGTGTGCTACGGATCTCTGGGATAGCCCCCCTGGCCACCCGCCAAAGGTCACGGAGCAGATTGATGTTTGGTCACTGGGCGTGACGCTCTACTGTCTCATCTACGCCCGGCTTCCCTTCCTGGCGGAGGATGAGTGGCAGATGTATCGCAAGATTGCCAACGAGGAGGTGTACATCCCGACTCGCAGGCTTCGTCCCGTCGACCCCTCGACCAAGCCCAACGAGAAGTCCTTGTACACGCGGATCAATGGGCCGCCTTACCGCGATGACGAAGATCTGCTCTACGAGGACATTGACCCGAATCTGCAGGACCTCCTGCGAAAAATGCTCACCAAAAATCCCGAGAAGCGGATTCGCCTGCGTGAGGTCAAGCGTCACCCTTGGGTCACCGAGGGCATTCCCAACGTCCAGCAGTGGCTTGAGGAGACCGACCCGGCCAGGAAGAACTCTGGTCAGAAGATTCAGGTCGACGAGAAGGATCTCAGCCATGCTGTCGTTCCTCTGACCCTGCTGGAGCGTGCTCGGTCTGTCGTCAAAAAGATCGGCCGCGTCATCCATCGTGGCGAGAGGGCCGAGAGTGTCTCGACGCGCCGGCGTGCCCCAAGCAGTGCTGCGAGCACAGCTGGAGACACGTCCATCAGCGGCATGGCGACGCCCCAACACCATCATGCTCGCCGGGGAAGCCTGCGCCCTGATGAGCACGTGCCGCCGAGCTTCTCGCAGCAGACCACGCCGCAGGGGAACCGCCCCTTGACTCATAGTGCGCTGGCTTCTCATCAGGAGCAGTCTTCTCCCTCTCGCCGTACCCCTCCTCCACAGCAACAACATAAATCGACGGCAGGTGCTTTTCTCAATGCGCTTCGCCGCCCCCTAGAATTGGTGACCAACATCCCTCGGGAAGAGCCGACGGCTCATCATCATCACTCGCCGCTTACGCACAGGCCGTTGCCTCCTCGTCACGGTCATGCGCGGTCCCTTACCAATAATTTCCTGTGGTTGACGTCTACAACGTCGAATGAAGCACAGACAGTTCCTGGAACGCCGGTTTTCGACAGTCCCGCGGAAGATTTGACCAGGTCGCTTAGGAGCACTCGGGATGCCAGGCTTGTCACGGAAGACTCGAGCCGGTCACGGTCAGTCGATCGCGGCTCGCTAGCCAGCACGGAGAAGCGGATCTCAGCGTTGAGTACGGCGGCTGCAGCTCCGGGTAACTACCATGCTGCCGCGCCGCTGCTGCGTTCAGCACGCACGATGGAACTCCCCAGAGGCCTCGAGAACGTTGCACCGCAGTCTGCTATTATCGAGAGGCCCAACTCGCCCAGCGCGCTGACAGGTTATCAACATGGCCATTTCAGGTCTGACCCCAACATCAACAAGCAACGGATTTCTGTGGATATTGACGAGAGACCAATGACGGCGCATCGTGTAGACGACTATGGAAGCGGATCCGTAACAAGGGAACCACGGCAAACTACTATCACTCTGGCCCCCAGCCCGACGATGCAAGCACCAGCCAGGACGGCACCGCCGGCCGAGCAGCCCACCCAGGACCAGTTGGTTGATTTGTCATCCGAACCTGACCCTGCCCAGATCCCATGCCCGCCATCGCCTCCATCCAGGGATGAGGCGATTCCGACCGGAAAGTCGTCGAGCTCGACGTCCATGGGCGCTATGACGACCCCTCTGACCAGCCCTAGCGAGTCTGCCAGCCCCGTTTATGGATCTAACCTGCAGGTATCCAAGAAGGACTCGTCCGAGCAGATTTTTACCTTCCAATCAGACCCGTCGCTCCCTGCTCTTCTTAGCAGCACGAGCTCGGTGTCGGCGGACCCCGAGGGAGACTTTCTCGGTAACCCGGGCGTCGTGAGTCGGTCGTCGATCGTTGATTCGACGGATTCGCTCACACCCCAGGCCTTTGCTAAGGAGCCAATTTCTGGATTTCCGCTGGAGATGAACGACGACGTCCTGCCGCCGGATGAGGCTGTCCCTGTCAAGCTCGATGACAGGCCGCATTCCGCTGCCGCTGCCATTCCTTCCCACCCCCCCGTATTCCGTTCGCCGCACCAAAGCCATGCCGTCCCGTTTGCGCCGTCACCTCTGTCCATTGTCACTACCCCGCCGCACGCTCATCGTCATCATCCCTCGCTTCCTGTCTCTGCTCACCCGTGGCGCTCCCCTCCCAGTGCCAGCCCCTTCACCCAGTACAGGCGCGGCTCGCTTGCCTCCAACTTCCGTCGTCGCGACGAGAGCGAGGATGAGGACAGCGATAACGACGAGGGCTTCCTGACGATGGCCAAGCTTAAGAAGAAGGTGTCGACCAGCACGGTGATGAGCTCGAGCAACCGGGACTCGGAGGAGCGGCTGGGCAGTGGCTTGTGCATGGGCGGCAACCCGAGGCGCAGGGATACCAGCGTCAGTGTGGGCAGCACGGATACGGCGAAAAAGCTCGTGACGGAGGACGAGTAGAGTAAAGCATGGATGGGAGCATCATTGCGTCGGTGTCGGCGAGTGTTTGGATTCTGAAGCCGAAGGCATGTGTTGCGTTCTGTGGAGGTTGGGTTTTTGAGTCCGTTCCGTTGCTGTTTCGTTTTCAAAAGTCGAGTCGAGTTCATACTGGGGTTCGATATCACCTTGCTACTACAGTCCGATAACATACCCGCTGCGCTTCCCGCCAATTTTTGGTGACCGAGCTGAGCTGAGATCGACATATCGGGATGGGTGACCAGACCGTTTTTGGATCTGGGATTGTGCTCGCCGCTCGACGGCAGCAATCAACCACCCTCAAAACATTCTGGCCTTCTAGTCAGACCTTATACCAATTCAATTTCTTTCTGTCTTGTCTCTCTCATTGCACTCATCAATCATCAAATCAACCTTACAAATTCGGGCGGGCACGGGGTTTTAACGGATCATCATCTTCTCATCATGGCATTTTGTCGGTTTACTACAGGACATAGGGCAGGTTTCGCATCGCATCATGGACACACGGGCATGGACACACAGGCAGGGTCAAGGGCAAGGGCAGGTTTTTCTAGGATGGATTCTCTCTCACATATTGGACAGGACTGGGCTGGGTTGTGGTTTGTCGGTTGTTGGGTGGTGTCAAAGCAACGAAACGAAACTAAACAAACAGGCATGCATATGACGTAAACACTTTTCTTCGTTCAAGGAAGTTGCACATGCAAGGTGTTATATGTTATACTCTTGTCGGTGTTGTTTCTGTTGCCATTTGGCAAGGCTTGGGTGGGTTGGTCGGCTGAGTTTCTGAGAAGTACACATTGTCAACTCTTGAACTCGGGCTTGGTGGACGAGGGGATGAATGGGAATGGAACTTTTTGTTTGAGAACTGATTCCTCAGTGTGCGGTGTTTTGTTGAGCGATGTGAATGGTGATTGATGATAGACATGGGTTCTTGGTGTTTTCTAAGATCTTCACTGTTTCCTGAGTTGCGATGGCTGGTGTTGGGTTGGGTTAGGTGTTAAGATTGCTTGTTGTGTTGGGCATAGCACTGGGGTTTACAGATCGAGGAAGTATCAGCTGCTGCGGCAGATTACCGCCTACCTACCTATAGCTGCTCTACATCGTGGTTGGGATATAGAGAAGACAGGAGTTGGGTGAGACCTCATAGAGGATGGTGACGATGGCGGCGATGGGGGACAACTACGGTATCGTGTAGCTTGTAGGCTGTAGGCATTATGAGCCCTGTCTTAAATGACTACGGGCAATTGAGAAGTGGAGTGAAGAAATATACCACAGCGCGAGCAGCGTTGCAGAGGCATTGGCTTTTCGCCTGTTCGTTGCTTGGTGACCTTGGTGATGTGTGACGTTGTCCAGTGTCCTAGCCTCCCCTATCCCTGAGAGCATCTCCGTAAAAGTTATGTAATTACCGTACCGCATTGTGTAATTTACGACCCCCTGTTGCTGCCCCAGGGAGCGTTGTGCGGCAGTGACATCACACGTTGCAGCTGCTCCAATATCGCAACATCGCAACCTGTCCTCTCAACATCAACCCTCGGACCTCACCTCCACTTGACAGACTCGACCGGCCCGCGCGGGCCCAGCCCTCCAAGATGGCTCCCTCCGACGACATGAATTATACGAACGAAGCATCAAAAAAAACGATTGTCTTCCTCCACCCCGACCTAGGCATAGGCGGTGCCGAGCGTTTGGTCGTAGACGCAGCGGTCGGCCTGCAACAGCGCGGCCATCGCGTGGTGATTTTCACGAGCCATTGTGACAGGGGGCATTGTTTTGATGAAGTTAGGGATGGTATGTCCCTCCCCTTCCCAGGAGCATCCCCAAATACGGAAGATAAGAGGTACTAATGTGGGTTGGGGCAGGCAAATGCGGGGTGTGGGTTTTGCGGGGC
>JAAFKN010000053.1:0-26554 GCA_011800035.1 Thermochaetoides dissita | reverse complement strand
ACAATGTTGCCTGCTGAAACTTACGTATCATTGGCCGTAACGGCGCGTTGGATGGAGCTCCAGCCGTTTACGCGATACTGCCGTTTGTGCGGCGAACGCCTCACTGCATCATGACACTATGCCGCCGGCATGAGAACAGAAAATCAGCGCAATAACGTGGCACATCAGTCATGGGCCTTTGCAACTGTCAATGCATCCTCTTCTCTCCCAGCTCTTACTCTGTAATGCACTGGAACCTGTAAGTTTCAGATCATCTTGAAACGTAAATACAGCACACAACGTGGGGCAATTGTAAATTACATCCAAACTTACATTGCAAACGGTTTGTTTCGGGTAAGTATCCTCGATCTAGGTCAACCAAAAAAATGTGGGGAACCGATGATGTATTGGACCAGCTCGCGACCTGAACATCTCCAACTCCAGGGATGCAAGTGTTCAGACAAGCCACCAAGGCCAATTGACCACTCCTCGCGCCTCCCGGAGTGAGCCCCCTAAACTCTTAACCGAAAACCTGCCCACCATGGCCGACTCTGTACCCCTTCAGGTCGCCGAAACCATCCAAACAGCTCACATCCAGCGGCATCCTTCCCCTCGCCACGATGTAAACCCTCCGCATGGCGCCGGGTCCACAGCCGAGCCGGTGTATGTTGACAACGAGGGAATCGACGAGGGCGAGGAGGAGGAAGAGGAAGAGGAGCTGGACACGTCGGAGGAAGAGGAGTACCGGTCCTCGCGCAGCGCTGTCCCCCGCCCCCGCAAGCCGCAACACCAGTTTCCGCCGCTGCCCGATCTGCGGTTTGAGCAGAGTTATCTTTGGAGCATACGGAATGCGGATACTTGGTGGAAGGTTGTGGCCATTACTGTGAGGGATCAGGTAAGAAATTATTTGAACAGGCAAGCGTGTTTCGATGGGGTGCTGACTGTGTTCAGGTCATGATGCCCCTGCTCCAAGGCATTGTTTACAACCTGTTTATCTGCGGCTGGCAGTACTGGAACAAGAGCGCCCAGATTCACGGCTCATCCGTCGGTGCGCGGCTACGGCGTTGGTGGTATGGGGTTAACAAGTGGCCAATACCGCCACCGGCTCAGAGCGGGAGGAGATGGAGATAGTCGACCGCATACCACTGCTCCTTACTCATATTAATGACCATCTTTTCCACGATGCGCTTGTCTAGAGGTGATACTGGTTCTATTTTGGGTAGTTTGTGATTAGGCTGCCGAAAGTACATAAACTAAGCTAGCTAGCCGAACTCTCGTAACATAGCTCTATTGCGGACCAGAAAGTTCCTTTCTGCGAGTATGATGAATAACAAGCCCGGGCGCGATATCCGTATGAAAACCCTGCTTTTAGTGAACCCCAGACCATGGCTAAGAAGCCGACTCTCTAACAGAGTGTCTCTGCAAGAGAAAAAAGTAGCAAAGGGGACCCGAACCTCCCCAAACAACGTCGCCAGGGTGCTGACCCCATTCATACCATAGTCTGAAGAAAATCCGTAGAACGCCCATCATCATAGGCAAAACACGACACTCTAAAAACCGACCCCTGACTAAAACAACCCTTACTCTTGCATGCTCACACCTTCAGCAGCAACCGCTGCTGTGAAAGCAGGGGAAGGGTTGGTTCGAGGAACCTCCGGACTGCCCCTCAGGGCCAGCGAGGTCGCCGGCTCACTGGTCGGGGTCGGAGGGAACTGCAGCCCAACAGGGGCATCTGTCATAGGCTTGTCTTCCGGCTCAGGAACAGTCTTGTCACAGACATTGTCCGCACCGGCAATAGCCTCAACCTTCTCGATTATAGGCTTATCAGCCTCAATAGGCGTCATACACTTCGTCGTAGCAACCGAGATCGTCTCCTCTGCAGGCTTTGGCTGTACCGGCGCCGTCCCGGTCTTCTCCTCGTCGCTTGGCTTCTTCTCGCCAGGCGGCCCAGGGATTTGGCGCACCTTCTGGTTCTCGTCAAACTCAACTCGAATCGGGAACCTGATTATCAAGCTCTTCTTCCTGCCTGCCTCAGTGCTAGAGCGACCATTGGCCGCAGTCTCAAGATCGTCCTCCGAGAGCTCGGCGTCCTCAAACTCCTCGTCCTCGTCATACTCCTCCGTCTCGTCCGGCACGTGCTCGTCCTCCTCTTCGTCGTCGCCGAAGTCGGGTTCGCTACCCTCCGACTCGTCGGACTCGAACTCAGAGCTCTTCCTCTTCCTGCCGCCCGCAAAACCGTTCAGTTTGGCGGCAGCAGACCTCAGGGGCCGACCGGAGCGAGTTGTTCTCGGGGCGCCTGCGTCAGGCGTGTCGCCTTGGAAGCTGGTTGCAGCGCTCGGCACGCCAGTGCTGGCTGTCTCTGCTGCATTCAAACGGTTCGGCGGCTTGACCTGTCTACCGCTGGCCGTCGTGACCGGACCGGTAGGAGCAGGAGTATGGTTTCTAGTGTTGCGGGCAGACCGGCGCAGAACAGGCTCATCGGAAAAGAAGTCGTTCTCGTCATCGGAGAAAGTGTACTTGATGCGCTTGCCACGCGTGCGGCCCTCGTACAGCGAGAAGCCCTCGGGACGTCTGAACTGCTCCTTGCGCATCTGGCGGTACTCTCTGCGGCGCCTCTTTTCCTCCGTGGCCTCGAATCGCGGGATAGCGGCCTGAATCTTCTTGGCCAGCGCCTTGGCCTTTGGGCCACCATCCTGTGTTTCCAGCTTCTCAGCGAGAGCCTTGAGCTCATCGATGCTGCCGGCAACGCTCCACCAGGTTCTCTGCAAACCCGCCGGGTTGCTCTCCCGGTAAACACGGAATGAGGTATCGTCGTTGCCCTCGATCAGGTAATAACGGCGCTTGTCACCATCACTGCCCCACGGCTGCACACTCAGGGGAATATTCAGATCGTCTTCGTGGCGGTTACGATACGCTTTATTGATCATCTGCCGAATCGTATCTGACGATGAAAGCGTCCACTGCACTAGAGTACGCAGCAGGGTAAGCTAGAAAGAAGACCTGAATCAGCAAGTCGGCCGCACACCTCATTCTCGACGGGGGAACTCGGAAAAAGCTTCTGGGTGATCTTTTTGAGAAGGACATACACGTTGATCCCGCGTCATCGTAGTGAAAGTAGCCCCGCCTGCAAGCGGGTTCTTGCTCTCCCAGTCCTTGGCCCATTGGCCCTTGTGAGTCTGTATGGCTTCCTCGAGCGCACGGCTGTAATGACCAGGCCTGTACACACGCGAGCATGGTCAGTAACGGTGGCGTCGAACGTCGTTTATCGGTTTCGACGGATGGTACGTACTTCACATCCTGCTTGCGGTTCAGGAGCAGGCTAAGCAGCGCGCAAAGGAAATGCTCGACGCGCTCGCCGGGGATCGGCTCGCTGACATCACGCTCGAGCTCGTGAGGACCAAAATTTGCAAGACTCTTGGGGAATGCCTCGGCGAACCGGGCGCGGAACATGACGATGAACTGGGGGGAAGCAAAAGTTAGCTTGGTTCGGTGACTTGGGTGGACCGCGACTGGCCGCGTTTCTACGCGGCATCGACGCGAATCATCGCGAATACACGTACAGCAATGTCGGGATTGTCGGCAAACACATATTCATGCGGCGGGGAGGGCTCTCTCTTGGGTCTGGGAGGTGTCTTTTCCTTGGGCGGCTCAAGGTTCGGGTTCCTGTCGACTTTGTGGAAGAATTTCAGGATGCCGTGGCGCTCCTCCAATTGGATGTCGGACTCCGAGTCGCTTGGCGGGGGCGACAGCGACGAGAGCGACGACAATTCAGAGGAATCATCGTCAGCCATTTTTGATTTAGTCGACACAGATTCGGGGAGGCCGTGTTGGGGTGTTTGTTGGAAGATGGAAGGGTTGGCGTTGGAGTGCGGCGCGCGAAGTGGGTGTGGAGGAGGGAAAGTGAGGAGGGCTTGGATGGAGAGGGAGGCAGATGGATCGGCTGCAAGAAATTACGTCCCCGGCCGACACTTGGCCCAGGGCACTCCCAGCCTGCCTTTCAATAGGGCTTGCGAAGACGTGATAGGTTGATTTTCACCGAAAAACAACTCAGAAGGCATACTATGCTACAATCCTACATGCTGCCAGCAAGCTTGCCAGTGCGAGCGGGAGAGACGAGCAGGCCGCCAGTCTGATACCGTCATCCCCCAGCTCCGCACCAGCCCGATGCCATCACCAGTCCAACACGTATCGCCACCCGCCCTCTTTGACCATATGCCCAACACTGAACCCCAACAACCCCATCCTCGCCCTATCAAACTCAACACCTCGCATAAACAGCCCAAAAAGCACCTCCCAGAGGGAATCCACAGGGTATCCAGAGCGGTGCGGTTGCACTAGCAGGTAGGCACTGGCGCCACAATCGTCCAGAAGCCTCCCAGCAACGAAAAGAGTATCATGGAGTGAATGGGAGCCGGCGATGTCGTTCCCGCGGTACGTGAGGCCGTATGGACGGTGCCGTGTGTAACAGCCAGCCGCGCAGCAAGTGCCGAGGGCAAAAAAGCGACCCTGAGAGTAGTCAACTGTGCCCGTGTCTGTCACCCGCATCCATGAGTGGTGTTGTGGCAGACAAAACCACAGCGGTCGGCAGCTTTCCTCCACCTGACCAGTTGAGAGTTCTTGCCTGGGCCACGTCTGCGATTTTTTAGCCGCCTAAGTCTGATTCCCACAACGCCGCCTTGAAAATAGCCCACCCACAACAGCAGCGCAGCAACGATACTCCAGCCCCAGCTCCACAGTAGACTCAACACCTGAATGGTAACTCCGTCCATTCACAACAACCATCGTAAAAACTGAAATCAAAACGGGCTGACGCTTGTCCCAAAACCCGACAAACGGCGCAAACCCCGATAAGGAGCAATGGCTGACGTCAAAACGGAACTTTGAAAGGCAAACAACCCAGGGCGGGAGTTAGACTTGCGTCTGGAAAGGTTTGCACTTGCACCCAGCCTTGCAATCTATGAGAAAACCACCAACAATAAGGTTGGCGGCTTAAGATGATGCTGGCTGGAATGTCATGCATCCCCAATCGCTTGATCGGTCTGGGGAGTGCAGGGTGGCCCCGTAGAGATAACATGAGCCGCACAGCAGAACCACAAGGCAACGCAGCTGCAAATCGGAGGAAATCCTCACGATAACCCTGGAATGCTGCCTTTGGGCAGGCAAATAGTGTTGCATGTCATTTTATCATGAGATTCGCACGAAACCTAGCCATCGTCAGCAAGAGGTCAACATCCAAGGAAGAGAGCTCATGTTCATTGCAAACCATACACCTGGATGGGGCAGCCGCGCGACATATGGCAGTGGTGTACACGGTTGCGAGTCACGTTCCTCGGGATGACCCATTCCAAGAGGTTGAGAGGTGGAGGAACGCGAGGTGAGAAGCACGGGCGAACCTGTAGCTTTCAGCCCGGCGGCAAGCCCCCTACCGTGCGAATGGATCTAGAACTGAGATTGGCACTGTCTATTCGCAAGCAGAGAATCATCAAATCCAAGCTTCAGCGGTTAAGAGATGAAAGTAGCTATCGCAAACTAGGTGCCTTGGGGCTCTAAATGTTTTGGGTCTCTCTGGGAACGCCCCAAGCTTGGTGAATGAGTGTTGGAGAGACACCAATGCCCGAAATCTGTCGTTGATGAAGAGCTCTTGGCATCGGGTGCAAGACTTTGGACTCTTACGTCAGCAAGTGACAGGGATTCAACGCAAGCGATCCGGAGGGCCCCAGCCACAACTCTCCCCGCGTTAGGGCACTTGGCAAGCCACAGCCATTTTGTGGCTTGCGCTCCACACAGAATTTTGGAAAATTATCGCTTCACCAATTTGGAGCTTCCTCGTGCCGCAATCTCAAACTTCATCACCACCGAGCCACCAGTCCCTCACTTCCATAATCTCAAGGTAGGAAGGGCAACATGGGACGCGTCGTAAGTATCACCATTCGTTTGCTTCAGTTTCCGAATTCTCGACCCGATTCGGCACCGAGACTCTTGACGGCGACGACGACGGGCGACCGACCGAGTTGGCTTTGGTTACTTTTGCGCGGGGAAGCCGACGCAATGGGCATTCAGAGATCTAGATGGCGCTGACGAGAGTGTTTTTGCTTGAATTTAGATCCGCAACCAGCGTAAGGGCCGCGGCAGTGTGTTCACTGCCCACACCCGCCTGCGGAAGGCCCCGGCGAAGTTCCGCCCTCTCGACTATGCCGAGCGCCATGGCTACATCCGCGGTATCGTGAAGGAGATCATCCACGACCCCGGCCGTGGCGCGCCCCTCGCCCGCGTTGTTTTCAGGTCGCCCTACAAGTACAAGCAGATCACCGAGACCTTCATCGCCAATGAGGGCATGTACACCGGCCAGTTCATCTACGCTGGCAAGAACGCCGCCCTGACCGTCGGCAACATCCTGCCCCTGTCCTCGGTCCCTGAGGGTACCGTCGTCTCGAACGTCGAGGAGAAGCCCGGTGACCGTGGTGCTCTCGGCCGCACCTCGGGCAACTACGTCACCGTCGTCGGCCACAACCCCGATGAGGGCAAGACCCGCATCAAGCTCCCGTCCGGCGCCAAGAAGGTCGTCTCTAGCAGCGCTCGTGGTATGATCGGTATCGTCGCCGGTGGTGGCAGGACCGACAAGCCTCTCCTGAAGGCCTCTCGTGCCAAGCACAAGTTCGCTGTCAAGCGTAACCGCTGGCCCAAGACTCGTGGTGTGGCCATGAACCCTGTTGACCATCCTCACGGTGGTGTAAGTGCTGTTTCTGCGATGAATAATTGGAATGTTATGGATCTGACATGGTGCTACAGGGTAACCATCAACACATTGGTAAGGCGTCGACCATCTCGCGGTACGCCGCCCAGGGTCAGAAGGCGGGTCTCATTGCTGCGCGGAGGACGGGTCTGCTGCGTGGTACCCAGAAGACGAAGGAGTAAAGGCTTTCATCATGGTTCTTCATCTGGGCAAGGGGTTCATCGGATTGCATTGGTCTTTTGCTGCTTTGTAGTTATGGGACTGCGAAGGCGGACGGGAGACTTGCTCTTTCTTGCGAGCATTTGGCCGTGAATGAATATAAGGATTCCCAAAAGCGGTACGGCCTGGGGCTTGTGGATGGGGCAGCATACTCGGGGCGATCCTTGGGGATCAAGGGCCGCAGGGAAAGCCAAAGGCTGGCGAGGCCATGCAGTCAGGAACACTCTCGGGAGAGAATGAAAGCGGGCGCTCCTTCAACTCTGGGACAAGTAAAGTCTTCCTGCTCCGCCCTTGAGCGAGCCATGATTTGTCCGGCATTGACCTGTGTGATCCAGTACGAGCTAGGAGGCAATGGATAAGTGGTGTGATGGGAACACGGTAAGGGAAGTGAGCCTGTGAGAGCCGGGAAGTAAGAGAGGGGCATGCATGATGAGAGGTCGGGGCGAATGATCAGCCCATCCTGGAGCATTCTCCTGACGTCAAGCTGCCAACCGAACCCTGTGTCCCGTCCTGGGTAGTCGTCCTCTGGATGTACGGATATATTGGGGATATGAGGGGTCGGGAACCGGACTTCTGCATCCATCCAAGTTCCATAACTTCTAACCTTGCGACATGGCCTCCCTTTGATTATTTCCATCCGCTGGTTATCCTTTCTCCCGGAAGTTCTTCGAGAAATGTTCCGTGCAGGGTCGGCGTATCTGAGGTCCGTCGTTGCCAATGCCAAGCCGCTGTCCCCAGGGCTTACCAAGACCTGTTTCTCAAAAGGGGAACTGTCCGATGGCGGACGAATCGCGGGCTACCCCACCATCTTTTTGCTGCCCCGCCTGTGCTTGTTGACAGGCGCCGCAAGATCAAGGGGCATCAATCCTTTCTGCTATCGCATCCCAGCCTCGACCACACCACAGCACATCCGCCGGCTCAGCACAATGGCGTCCACAAAACAATACAGACTTCTCTGCCTGGAAAACCCTCTCCTTGGTATGTAAACAAGGCGATGTTTTGAGTCAATTGGCAGCAAGACACTTCGCTTTTTTCCCTATTGCGCTTCCTCTTCGCCGATGCCGACTAACATGACACCACCCCTAGATATCCAGGCCTTCGGCAACGAGGCCCTGCTCGAGAAGTACGGGCTCAAGGCCAACGATGCCATTCTGGCCGAGGAGAAGCACCTGCCCATCTATGAGGACCTCCTCAACAACTATGACGCCAAGCTGATCGCCGGTGGTGCCGCCCAGAACACGGCCCGTGGCGCGCAGTACATCCTGCCGCCCAACAGCGTCGTCTACATCGGCGGTGCTGGTGACGACAAGTACGCTGCCATCCTGCGCAAGACCTGCGACGAGGCTGGCCTGCGCGTCGAGTACCGCGTCGACCCCAAGATCCCTACCGGCCGCTGCGGCGTCGTCATCACTGGCCACAACCGCTCCATGGTCACTGACCTGGGCGCTGCCAACCACTATGACCTGGAGCACCTCAAGCGCCCGGACGTCTGGGCTCTCGTTGAGAACGCCGAGGCCTACTATGTCGGTGGCTACCACCTGACTGGTGAGTACCAGGACCAGGCGTGCCCTGTTACTTCTTTCCAAAGACCCTACAGACCGACTAACCAGTTTCTAGTTTGCCCGCCCGCGATCATGGAGCTCGCCAAGGAGGCAGCCGCCAAAAACAAGATTTTCATCCTGTCCCTTGCGGCGCCCTTCATCCCGCAGTTCTTCAAGGACCCGCTGGACGAGACCGCGCCCTACTGGGACTACGTGATCGGCAACGAGACGGAAGCCGCCGCCTACGCCGAGTCGCATGGCCTGGGAACCACGGACCTCAAGGAGATCGCCAAGGCGCTGGCCAACCTGCCCAAGGCAAACCCCCAGCGCAAGCGCGTGGCCATCATTACCCATGGCACTGAGCCAACCATCGTTGCCGTCCAGGGCGAGGACGAGGTCAAGGAGTACCCTGTCCACGAGATCCCCAAGGAGGAGATCTACGACACCAACGGCGCTGGCGACGCCTTCGCCGGCGGTCTGTGCGCTGGTATCGTCGAGGGCCGCCCGCTGGCCGAGTGCATTGACATGGGCCAGTGGCTGGCGCGGCTGAGCATCCGGGAGCTGGGTCCTTCGTAAGTTTTTCTGTCACGAGTTATCTCACTTGAGACAGGTCAGCTAACCAAAGACTTTGTAGGTACCCCTTCCCCAAGCAGACCTATACCCCCAGGCAATAGATGCAATAAATATATAGGGAATAAATAACGGATCTCAACATTCTTTGTGTTTTGCAAGATGGAGCCACGGGGTAGGGGCGTTGGAAGGTGTACGGGACCTAGTTCAGGAGGTAACATCCGAATTTAAAAAAAAATCAATGAGGGAGGGACGGCGGGTAATGTAGAGCTAAATGTTTCAACAACGGCACACATCAAGCAGTTGGTTTGGGTGGTTGGTGTCAAGTGTCACATCAACTCGGGCGTGTCAGTCAAAGAAAGCAGCAATCGATTCTGGTTTAATAATCTGCTTCCCTGCTGTTGCGAGCAGAAAAGACCGTTTCGTCTGTGGCCACGAAGGCAAAAGAAAAGATGAGACACTAGCAGTCTCGATCAATCTTGACCTCCACGTCCTCGCCGCGCAAAATTGCTCACGCGGCTTCCTGAAAGTCACGATCTCGGGCCTTCTTTGCAACCTCTTCCTTTGGATCCAGTCCTCCTGTGCCATCAGTTGGACATCCTGGTCGAAGTATGCTGCAACAAAGCCCAAAAGAGCGAAGCGAAAAACTGGACTCGGCGTTGCGTTTGTTACTCAGGGAGTAGATTCCCGAGGTTGAGTGTCAGACTCCATTTTATAACTGTTGAAAATTTTGTCATGTTGTAAAAATTACCCGTCTTCAACTGCCCCCAGTCGTTCCCCGAAAAAAAGGATTCTCCGAACTCGTGGTCCGGGCATGCGCCCACGCCCTTCCTGCCGGGGTCGAGGTACCATCAGCCCCGACACCCAAACTATTTTCCCACCGGTACTGCTCCTCAGATGGGCGGGAGCGCAGACCGTACTGCGTAGCCAACGACTCGGCCCCAGTCATGCCTTGCGAAGCATACCGCTGCTGTTGCTGAGCTGTTGGCATGCCCCAAGGGCTGTTCACCGGAGGCAGGCTGGATGGGTTACTGGAGAAGTCCAGATTGGAGAAGGACGAGCTCGGTGGTACGGCATGGTCTGAGGAAGAAGCCACAGCGTAATGGGTCCCTCCTTGCTGGCTTGTGTCCGTGCGGAAGGAGATGGCCGCAGCATCCCAAGGATTTTGGCGGCGAGCAGCACTGGGAATTGCTGTCAAGTCATTGGACGCCAAGGATTGATGCTGGTTAGGCTGGTGGGATGTCCAAGTCGACCGACTACTGTAGATATTTGCATATGTTTGGAGAGATTGACTGCCGCGGCCGTTGCTTGGCGCTGCAGTGCCGAACTGAGGGGAGGATGACGGCAGGTCACCTGGAGACCCTCGACTGCCGTTTCGCATATGTGCCGCATGCGAAAGAGAATGAGCTGAGCTGGCCGGTCGCGAAAAGCCAGACATGCCCGATCCAACAGGCTCCGGGTTTATAATAAAGTTCCAAGGGAGTGTTGGAAACGGCTTGGCCCCGGAAGTACCTGGCGGGGGACTTTTTGGTGGCTCTTCTGCCGTGGTCACGGAAGCATAAGTATATGGGCTTGTCTGTGCAGACACATGGCTCGGTGTCTGCGGCTGAGACTTGCGAGCTGTCTCGGGAGGAGCCAAAAAGTCATTAAGGATTTGAAAGAGCTGGTTCTCGATAGGGTATTCCGATACGACAGGGGCTGGCTTAGGCGTCTTAGCCGGAGCCACAGCCTGCGACAGTTGAGCGTACTGAGCTGCAACAGCGGCAGCAGGGTTCCCAACAGGAGCTGATGAATTTCGTAGATTAGGTCCGTAAAACTCCGCGTCTTCCGAAAGCTCATTAGACCTGGAAGACCTGGCGGGACTTGGAGGCACCGGCGGCCGCGCGGGAGTTAGCCGGGCTGTATTGGGGGGGACTGGCTGTGTTGCCGCAGGTGTCGCAACATTGGAGGGGATCGGATGCTGGACCGGAGACGCGGATGCTGTCAGGGAGGTCGGTGCTAGGGAGGCAGGCACAGCAACTGGCACTGTAGTTGCAGGAATCGAAACTGGTCCGGCAGTTGCAGTGGCAGGTAGTGCGTTCTGTGCTTGTGCTGTAGCTGCAGAAACAGGCTTTCCCTCAGCCAGGTACACGACGGTAGTGTGCTGGCGCGAGTCCTTTATCACCGTCGACGTATTGAAGGGGAACCTTGACCCCGCGTCAGACAGGGCCAGAGTGCAGCACACGATATCGAGAATGCGGGTGAAAATGACGTCGTCGTCTGTTGCATCATCGCTGGGAACATCTTCACGGCGGGGTTTCGGCTGGCGTGTGAAGGCGTCGTAATACAGCTGGCAGCCATCGCGAAGGTGTGGTCCATTCAAGCATTTGATGCTCATGGTCAGCTCGTCTTCTGGAAATCTCCACGACACCGGCTTCCCTAGCTCCAGGTTGCTTGCAAGAAGCTCGAAGAGCAGCGTGAGTGTGTTGCTCAGTGTGGTGCACATGGTGCCAAAGTGCGGAGCCAGGTAAGCCTGGAACTCGACAAGTTCAACACTGTACGAGCAGAGCCAAGCCATGTACACCCGGAGGAGCAACAAAACCCGCTTGAATGTAGCCGTGAACAAGGTTTCCGGCTTCTGGGAGTCCGTGGCACCATCCTTCATGGGAGGGGTCTCCCGATTACGCTCGAGTAGGTCGGTGATCTCAAGACCCAGCACATGTGCGATTGCTTGGATCATTCGAACATTCAGGAGGAGAATGAACCCATAGGTCCGGGAGCCTTCTTCGGACCAATTCGCTAAGATGTGGTCAGAAATAACATCTCCCAAGCCTGCAGACAGAACAGTCTTACCGAGATTACTATTTAGCGCAGTAACGTAGGAGCATATGTTGATTAGGACCATCTTGAGCAGAGTGTCATCGGAGTCAAGACCAGTCCCTGCCTTGAGGGCCATGGACATGCGATTGTCCACCTCCTGTTCGAGCGCCTTGCGCCTGGTAAACTCCTTGCCCTCATAGTATGAGGCGTGGAGTTTAAGAAACCAATGAACCAAGGCATTCTTGGCATCCGTAGCTTCCAGCCCCCGGATGGTGTTGAAGACCACCTCGAGGTTCTTTTTGGCGTTGGGATGTGGTTTCTCGCAGGCCAGGGAGCGATATAGGTGATAGAGGACTTGCAAGTAATCCTTCAACTCGGTGAAAATCGCCGCGCATTGGTGATGCGCGAATCCGGATTCGGGTATCAGGTCGATGGCGAGGCCATAGTAGGCTAGAGCGTTGTCGAATTTAGGGGACTTCGGGTGCAGCTGCGCGCGGTATCTTGCCAAATCTCCCAAGTATGTGAGCGTATTGTGGCAGGACGACCTGACGATATCTTCTATCTGAGCTGCCGCGGGGTCGATCTTGGACGCTTCCGGGGCCATCTCCTCGACGCCAGCCTTGCGCACAATGCGCCGAAGATCCTTGACTTCATACCGGGCATCGATCCGCTGCAAATAGCCCTTGTAAAAGAACTGCGCTGTTTTAAGGGAGGATGCGAATGCGCGTTCCAACTTCCGTTTGAGCACCTGCTCGTGGGAAGTCAACTTACCGAGCGCTCGCCGATAAGCGCCAATCACCATCCGGTGAGCAGCCCACAATGTATCCTCGGCGCCTTTCGAATTGGCCGCTCGAATGTCGAGCCAGATGACTTCAATGCAGCGAAGACGGTAACTGTCCTCGGTGTTAATAGGTGAGAAGTTTCTGAAGAGCAACAGCGCGCCAACTCACTTAGCCAGCAGCTCTTCCAGCCTCTCGAAGCGTTGTAGAAGGTTTCCATCGTGTCCCTCAGCTTGGATATGGTCGATCTCCTTCTTGAGGGCAGCACGGAGCTTTTGAGCACGCCTGCGCAGGTCAACGAGTCAGCGGGTGCTCAGAATCCTAAAAAGTTCAGCGGCCCAAGTCCCAACTAGATGGGTCACCACGCACTTCCAAATGTCGTCGATGGATGGCATCCTGGCCTCTGCTGTTGGTGTTCCTTGGGCTACTGGCACTGTCGCAGCAGTACCAGCAGGCACCCTCGTGCTCTCAGCGGTTCTCGAGGTCGAAGCCATGAGGATGGTGAACGGTGTTGTATCTAGACGGATCCCACTTGAACGAAGGGGAGGAAATGCGTCGGAAAAGGGCGAATGGAGGTAGGAATAAGCGAACAATGCGCTTTAGATAGGTTTCAAGAACAAAGTGTGCCAAAAAAG
Organism: Thermochaetoides dissita; assembly: GCA_011800035.1. NCBI lineage: Eukaryota > Fungi > Ascomycota > Sordariomycetes > Sordariales > Chaetomiaceae > Thermochaetoides > Thermochaetoides dissita. Next base: position 13,299 of record JAAFKN010000053.1, on the reverse strand, counting down.
CATGTGATAGGTTCGGATGGCGTTGCCAGCACTCAAGACCGCAGCTCACGGGAAGTTGTCCATGCACCAAAGGTATGCCCGTGGTCCATAGTTTGGCTGGCGAGTGAGGACGAGACTGCGAGGAGGAGGCGCGCTCCGGCTTGGGGCTAGCAGTCGCAGATTGGCGTCCGACGGAGAGCACATTGGAGGACGGAGTCGCAGAGACGCAGTCGAGCGCGGGGAATGACGACGAGCAGCGAGCAGCAGGGGCAGCAGGCGGCGTCTCCGAGGTCCGAAGGGTTGAAGTCTCGAAATGCGAAGTTCAAAGTTCGAAGCTCGAACGATGACGATGACGATGACCAGGGGTCGGACAGACGACGCAGTCACAAGCCTTGAGACCTGCGACCTAATGGGATGAGGGGCGAAAGCGTCCGGGGACGGGCCGACACGACGAGTGCGCAATCCCACGATGCGCAGCGAAACGGAACCTATCAAGCACCCGGAGCGCGGGAGTTTCTCGAAAAATGATGCAGTACGCGGGCGGTTCGCAGTCCCCTTCCACCCCGACACGGCATTGGGCCGGCGACTGCTGCGTCCGCGGGCTGCTGTGTTTTTCGCACGGACCACAAACGCTGCGCGGCTGTGGGCCTCATACCCAACGGTCAAAAACGGAAACACTCGTGGACGGTGCCAAAACGGTACTTACCGATGTCCCGTTTCTGACTTGTCTTGAAAGCAGAACTCCACGGTAACGTTACGTAAACCATACAGATGGGAACCACACGTTGGAAGCCATCCAGTCGCATGACCCGTCAAGGTATACAGGCCGAAGAGGCGCACTCTGAAACGCTCGGTTCTGTGATCACAGTGGCCGCCTTCGTTCACTATTGAAGAGTTGCATCTCAGCTCTTGGAGTCTTCAGCATGATGATATCGACCCCCATATCTTGGCCCTCCCGACCAGGCGTTAGTTTATAAGCCAGCAGATCACGATCTCAGCGACAGGCAGATATAGAAGAATGGCTCAGCACCCTTTGTCTTTCTCGCTTTTTTCTGGGATTCGGAACCCAGAGAGGTGTTTGTAAATTATTGCACTTCTTGAGATATTCTCTGCCGCTGACACATGCTCATATACAATGGGCCTAACAAAATAGTTTATTCATGTTGTCGGTGGCCTAGCCGTGGAGCTGGCTAACACGTTAGCAACGCCATTCCCGAGCCGACCACCTCCATCCCAAGGCCAATCTCAGTCCTCTCAGTCTCAGGCTTATCCCAGCAGCCCTCAGCCAAAAGTGCCCAATCCTGGAATTTCTGGAACTGAGACTTCAGTGTATCAGTCCCCGAATTCTCAACCTGGACCAGCCAGCTCTGGGTATCAACAGCTCGGTCAGAGTCAACCCGTTTCCCCAACACATCAAGGCCATACCCAGTCCTCTCAACCATATGTCAACAACTCCTTCAGCGGAACTCCCAACTCCGGGGCTCTGGCGCCAACATATCAACCCCCAGCATACCAGTCCCATCCTCATGGCACCGGCTACTACCAGCAGAACCAAGTTCACGCTGTTCACCTTTCATTGCCGTCAACCTCGTCACCCCAAGGGCAGTCTTCTTCATCGATGCAGCAATACCCGAACACTAGCTCTGCCGTCCCTGGCAACGGGACTACGACTGTAACACATCAGCCCTCATCCACAACTGCTGACTATCAACACCCACAAAACAACTTGGCTGTTCCACCTCCAGCATCACCGACACCTCCCCAAGAGCACTCCTCAACCGCTGCCAACTCTAGGGTTCCGATTAGTCAAACCCAGGCTCAGGGCTACCAGCCTTCTGTGACACATCAGGCCTCATCTACATATCCTGGCTATCAGCACCCACAAAACAACTTGTCTGTTACTTCTACAGCATCCCCTACACCATCCCAAGAGCACCCCTCTGCCACTACCAATTCCAAAGCCCCAACCAGTCAAACCCAAACCCAGGCCTATCAACATTACCGACTTAATTTCGCGAATAATCAAGCAGCTCCTTCATCGTCACAGACTCGACAACATTCCCCCACTGCTGCCAACTCTACAGTTCCAAACAATGGCTCACTCCCTCCGCCATATAGGCCTTATCAACCTGGCGTGTCTGTTAATCAACATTCGACAGAGAATCTGTTTGTTCCCTCACAAGCGCCGCCACCACGGCAGCACCATCATTTTTCACAAGCATGCTCTAGCAAAACCACCCCGACAGCTTCCAACAGTGGCACTCAAACTCATTTCTCTCAGCCCCAGCCTGTTAGTTCTGGCCATCAACAGACGTGGTCCCAGCCAATTGCCGCGCCACCGCTGCCGCAAAGGAATTCTCAGTCCGCTCCAGCATTTCCTGCTGCCTCTACACAGACCCAGCAAAGCCAGACTCAACCCATACCCTCGAGTCCATGGTACACAGCTTTCCGGCCGGAGGATGACTATCATCCCTATATCAAAGACCGTGTAATTCGCGACGATGGGGACGGAAGATTACAAGATTGTGTCGGTAAAAACTCAGTAGCACCGGCCCGCTTTGCTTATCACCCTGCGGCTCCCGGGTTCCTCATCTGCCCTCAGTGCTTAGTGACTCTTGCCGACACGGACCCGCTTCTCGTCCTGTAACTTCAATCTACGGAGCAGATCAAGTTGAAACCTTGTAACTTCTCGGTATCCGCTCCCGTCCATACGAAAAGGGCTGCTGTTTGCATCCTCGTGCGACCCATTCTCGCTGGTATTTTGTGTTTCTCTCCATGGCATATCACTATGGCTGCTGGGTTTTCTTCAAAAACTCCTTGCTGAGAACAAACCGGCGGAACCGGCAGCGCCAGACCAGAACTCTATGCATGCTCTTCTCAACCTTTGTAATCTTCTTAGCATGACGTCCAACAACTTGGGAGTCGGGATGAGTAGCGACCTCCAGCAGCAGATCAGGGAGATGGAGATGAGGTCCCTTCGGAGGACTCTGGAGACGAATGCTGCGGCATCGACCATTGGTCATGAGTTTGTTATGCAAGGCTATCGCAGCGCACTCGACTTGATTTGATTGATGGTAGAGAGGGCAACTGCTATGGTTACAGTCAGATCTGTTGCTGCGGCAACCGCCATCCAGGAGTCTGTGGGATCAGACAGCGCGTCCATTGTCGAGTTGATCATCGCACATCTACGTGACGGTCGGCGAAAGTAAATGCAGATGGTCAGCTATCTGGGAGCTTGCAATTTCAATGCGAACTTAGGTAACATAGGTAACCTGAAAGTTCGAACAGAATGCCCCAGTCTATTTCTTCGTAATCCAGTAGTGATTCGAGTTGGGATACCAGGCCATTGGAGTCCAGAATATACCATAGCGACCCAGTCTAACGAGGCCATGGATAGGCATCTTGAAAAATCAAAGTTGTTATGCTACGAATTTTGTTTTTTTCCCCGAGAGAGATTTGTTGCCCACATGCCTTTTACCCCTGAAGTTGATAACTCCGTTTTCTATGTCAGTACGGATTACTTCATTGGAGTAAAACGTGGAAACCGGTGCAAAACGGCCGTCAAACAGCTCCGACGAACGTTCTATTGTGGGCCAATCAGAAACGTCTGAAGCTGCCAAGAATTCTGCCAAGAACCAGAGAAGGTGCTTTTGGGGTATCCCGCTTGGCGTTTACCAGCCACGACCAGCGGCCCGTTTCGGCCTGCAGCTTGGGCTTGTCTCTGCTTTCATCGCGAGAACCTTGAAGACTGATCATCAAACCATGTGCTTAACAGCCTACATAGGATGGTTAGCCCCAAAACGCAACTCCAACAACTTACAATTTAGGTATTGTTTCTTGTTTCCCTATTTCGAGCATCATACCGATTACGCTTCACCTCAACTCACCTAGACCGAACCGGACTTCAGCTTCGGAACGCTGTGCCTTACACTGCCTAGACCTACTTAGGAAGACACGACTTGTCTGAGCCTGCCTAGCATTCAAGCACAAGAGTACTTGTGCAAGAGATATAAAATACAACGCTCAACATCAGATTGGTATCTCGGAACCCTCAGGCAATTAGATCATTTCACTTCAGCTCCTAGCAAACCAGCAAAGAAAAATGAAGCGTACAAGGGAGTCCGAGGAAGAGCCATTACCAATTCAGCATGAAGTCAGGGATGCTTCTATAAATGGACCAAACGACCAAAAGACCGTGGCCAGCAACAACGGTGACACACCGCGTGCTGCCAAGATCGCGGAGCTTGACCTGTCTGAGTACAACAGCAGGGGCATGAGCATGGCTTGCGCGCTGCCACCCCACAGAGAGCACCTAGTGTTCTCTTCATATGATGAGTACGAAACACATTATCGGGAACAGCACACGAACCGCTGCCTTGAATGCCAAAAGAATTTCCCCACCGCACATCTACTCAACGTGCACATCGAGGAGATGCACGACTCGTTCGCCATGGTAAAAAGAGAACGGGGTGAGAAGACAGTAAGTCACCGAAGACACATAGCTCTCGCTGTCTGCTAGTCACGGCTCTAACTGCCTACTCCAGTATTCATGCTTCGTCGAGGGCTGCGAAAAGAAGTGCAGTACACCACAAAAGCGCAGACTGCATCTGATCGACAAGCACATGTACCCCAAAAACTACTTCTTCGCGGTGACGCGGGATGGCATCGACGGGCGGTGGTCGCTGTTGCTAGACGACAAAGAACGGCGTCCGAAACATGGAGGGACTGGCAAGCCGCGACCTAAGATAGAATCGTCGTGCATCAAAGGTCACGAAGCACAGAAGTCAAGGACCGTAGTAACTCCCACGACTTCAACGAACCAGCAAGGTACGAAGCCCGACAACCGGGCCGGCGGTCCTCAGCAGAATCAGGACCAGAAGCAGGGCCTGCCCACGGAAGAGAAACCAGATCAGGAGATGGAAGACCTTTCCACCGCCATGTCAGCACTCCAGTTTGTGCCCATGAGCGTCCGGTTTGGGCGTGGTAAGAGGCCAGGGTTCGCCAAACGGTGACCCATTTTGCCCTGAGGAAACCGAGAGCACTTTCAACGGGAAACAGCATGAGCATTGGACATGGTACAGAAAGTCGTAGAAAAGCTTGGTGGCAGTACATACTGGATGATATACCCATGCTCTGACCCAGTAGTCTTGGGCAACGACTAATTCATGATTCACGAGTTCTTCTGGCTGTATATACCTTTCCCATGTCATTCCCTAACTCAGTAAGCATTTCTGCGTAAAACCATGCCTGCTGGATGGACCTTACATTCCCAAGAAGCCATTAAATGAAATAATTCTCCAAGTGCCAATGAAACCAAAGTGGAAAGAAGCCAAATCAATCTGTCGACGCACACCCTCTGCATCCGCAGTTGACACATTGTATGTCCTGGTCCTCCTTGAGCTGGGCCCTCGGGACGCGGCAAATGCAGGTTGAGTTGAAGTTTGTCTCCTTGGTCTGGATACAACGCAGACAGCAGAGCTTCTCGTAGCCCTGCTTCTTCCACTTGGCGATCAGCATAGCGTCGGCATAGCCGTTCTTGAGCAGCCAGTCGTACAGCTGCTTGCTGATAGCTTGCTTCTGGTAGTATAACTCATATACATAGCGGCTGCGCTGGTGGGCGATCTGGAAGATGGGCCATTGCGCCTGGTGCTTAGGAATGTTGTCTGTTGGGGTGTTTTGTGCGTCCTTCATTTTGTTGGCGAAGATGAGCAGGTCCTCTTCAATGTCGCTGAAGCCGTCCGGCGGCGGCTTGCGCTTGGAAGCGGGGCGGATCGCGGGCATGGTAGTGGTGCTTTTTTGTTGCTCGGTGCGATGTACTGGTTCTTTGTTAGAGGAATTTAATATCTCTGCCGATGGAGTCAGGAGTATATCTTGCAAGAAACGGTGATGTTTGTCTTTGATGCTGAGAAATTGGAGATTAGAGGCAGTGCTGATAAGTTTCCAGGGAATGTGGACGCCCAGCTTTGTGGTCGTGGCTGGATGTTGTTCTCGAACTCTTGGCAAAATGGCTGACTAAGCAGTCTTATACACCTCCACAGTAGGTGGGGCCTGAACTCCGTTCACACAACGCGGGTGGCCCGAGCTTTGGCATCATCGGGATGTTCGAGCTGGGAACCACCATCACGAACCTGAGCTCCAGCCGATCGAGCGACGACTGATCTCACCGGCCGCAATGGCAGTCCAACCCACCAAGTTTGCCGTCGCTGTGCGGCAGTGTGAGTATCCACTACCAATGGGTCCCAATGACCAACCATCCACTGACACACCGCAGCGCGCAACTGGGCCGATGCGAAGCAACGAGTGATTGCGGCATATCGTGCCTGGATCCGGGCGGTACGAGGACTTTGAGCTCGACAGGTGGCCATATGACGACCTTCAGAACTAGCGCTGACCCTGCGTTTCCCCCCAGGCTCCGGAGATCCAAACCATGTACTCAATCCCGTTCCCTGTCTCGCACATCCGCACTCGTATCAGGCAAGAGTTCGAGCGGCACCGCTACGTCAACAAGCTGAACGTCGTGGATGTCCTTCTTCAGCAGAGCAACGCCGACTTCCAAGTAAGCGCTCCATGTGAGGGAGAGACGGAAATTTCTTGGTGGAGTGTTGGGAGCATCACGGACGCGATCCAGGACCCGCGGGGGTAGAGGGGCAGGCTTGAGCATTAAGACTAATGCTCGCTTCTTGCAGGAAACTATGAACTTCTGGCGTCAGCAGAGCCACATTATGGCATTCTTCAAGGAGGAGCACTTCAGGGGCGAGAAGAGACTGCCGTCCAACTTCATCACTGGCTTCCTGGAGGTACGTCAATTCTTTGGGGAGTTTCCGGAGAGTTGCTGTGCTTACACGACACTAGGGACGCAACTAATTTGCTGCACGATATCCCTTTATCAGTATGTACATAAAAGCAGCAAAGAAATGTTCCTCGAGGCCACCACTATGAGATTTCTATCTGTGCAACGCAGGCCGTTGATTACATGCCCCGTCCCGCATATCTCTACTCTATACATAACCTAAAACCAAACCACGCCGAAAACGCCATTCCATTTCCAAGCCCCAGGATTTGAGATTTTAAGAAGACGAAGAACCCTTGTTAGCCATGAACTTTTCCCGAGCCTCGATAAACTTGTCTGTCACGACATCGCAGAGGTCTTGCAGATCGCGTAACCCCTTTTCCAAAGCCTGAATGGCTGTAGTGCCAGAGCCCTCTGGATAGAATTAGACCTAGCTCTTTTGGTTGTAGGAGAGCGTACTCACCGAAAGTCTGAATTCTGACATTCATTTTATTCTCAGACGGGTGAGGAATGGCGTACGCGCAGAACTCGACATCAGGACTTACCTGCGGTCAGTATGCATAGAATCACTCAGTTAGGATCAAACTGACGGTCACGTACTTCCTGTTGATGATGTAGCTCAGAGCGTTGCCGAGTGTGTGGCCCTCATTCAAAAACTCGAAGGAGGCCGCGGTAGGCGTTGAGCCAGGCAGCTGTGACAAGCCGTGTTAGAATTCATCTACCAGCGAGGCCATGAGGAATCTTGACATACCAGTCTCACTCTTTGAACCTCCTCCTCTTCTTCCTCCTCCTCAAAGTCATCAATATCTTCATCTTCGTTCTGATCCACCGACATATCATCCCTGCTCTCGGGCTGAGCAGAGGTCGGCTCATCCTCCATCACAACATCCGACCCGGGCTCGACCGGCTCCTCTTTCTTGGACTTGGATTTAGGGACCATATTGAAATTCTGATGCAAGCAGTATGCGATACCGTTTCTTTTGACCCGTGATGTCGGGAATGAGAGTTCTATCAGCGGTGATTGTGAAGCTGGTTACAAGAATTGTTTTATTGAGATCGGAAAATTTTATTGGGCAGAACGCGAGGCTCTGAGCGGGCCGCATGAGAGCCCCGCCACGAGGACTGAGCCCCTCCATCCAGCACGGAGTCCAGGGGCCCATTTTTTTCAGCCTTACGACCAGAACATCCAAGCTGTGGATGAGATCTCTGACACAGCAGTTTCTCATGACACAGAAATTACTGGGATTCATTGCCTGAGATCCATTACAAGCAACCACCTTTGATCGACTCGCTTACATTTAGGTAAAGTTCCTGCAGGACCTTAGGAACTTCCTGGTTAAATCGACCAATATTTGCATCGAGGGTACCCGCCAACAATTGGACAGCTGGTCATAGGCAGCCAACGAGAGCTCAATCCAACACGCTGGAACTGGTCCTATAACATAGCTACGCCCTCTTATTAATGGCCACCAGGCCTTCAAGTTTGCGGGGTGCAGGCAATATTTGTGTGTTTGCTGCGTTGCCTACAGAGCCCTGTTTTCAGGTCGAGCACAAAGGGAGCTGTGTTCTTCCATCCCCCGCCCAAAAACCTACGGTGCCATCATCCCAGAGCCTGGAAACCCAGTTGCCTCGCCAGTTTTCAATGATCCCTCTCAACAAACAACACCGTTGGGGCATCTGCTCTCGACTAGTTCATGTCTTCCCCTCTATAGCCTGCCGGATATTTGCGGTCTGTGCTATAGCCCAATGAGACCTGGGAGTGGTGGCAAGATGACAAGAACCAACAGGCAGCCCTCATCTACATGCAACTCGCCTGAGCTTCTCACGGAGATCTGACTGAATGATATCACATGCCGATGATTCAAGGCAACAAACATTACCTACATTAACTCCTTTCAATGTCTTCTAATTGGCGTCCTTGATCAACTTGCCTCCGCACGTGGTATGGCGCGCTCCACGCTGGAGGTCTCACTGGTAACCGATTCATTGCACGGAATTTTGGCTGATTGGCTGGCTGGTGAGCCGGCGATCGAGAACTGGCACACGACGTCGAAGCAACACCGGCCTACCGATTTGCAGCCAAAATCCGTCGGATCCAGACAATGGATTGGGCGACTTGGCTGGTTACCAATCGCTAACGGCAGGGCTCGTTTCTGTCCATGCGTGGAGTTACAGTAGGTATCATCGATACTGCGAGGGTCGTAACTCCGGCATGTCGATGGTACCTGGAAAGCTTTTTGCGGAGTGTTCGATCCTACGTTCCCGAAGATCAGAAAGTGTAGCATTGACATCAGCACTTTGAAGTCGTACCAGGCACCCCGTACTCCTCGCTCATGAGACAACAATCAATGTTCAGAACCTAGAGCACCCTGCCCGCAAATGCGATCAGGAGACATCTTGGCCTGATCAATGGGACTCTGGCGAAACGAAGACCTGTTTGCCCATTGATAGTGTTCTTACGGTTCCGTAAAGTCAAGTATGCTCCCGAGCTCGGACGGCAGAACTTGGTAAGAATATATGGCGTTGGACATATTGCATTATATCAAGCCGCGTCTCGACCGACAACGGCTTCAAACCGCAATGACAGAATACTCACCTTCCCGTTAAAAAGGTCGCTCGAAGATACAAGCCGCATTGTCGGACTTATGATGAAAGTCCGTGCTCATTAACTGCTGCTGTTACCAGAACGGCGTGCCCCCTTATATGCCTGCGTGAGCTGACAAGCACACCTCGCAAAACGTGGCGTCGGTCAGTTTTGACAGCAACCCACCTTTTCTCTCCTGCATCACGTCATATCCATCATCGCCTTGGAAGGCTGAACAAAACTTAAAAGGGGGTTTCAAACAGCCTTGTCGCGAGTTGCTGCCGGAAGAACAGAGTTCCCCTCTGCAAGAGATCTTAGGCGAGCATGGGGCTGGGAAAACAGTGGGCCCGACACTGGAACGTTGGAAACCAGCCAATGACAGCTGCGGCCCCTTTCAATCCCAAACACTGGGCTCTTTTGAGGGGCCAGCCACCGTCCCTTGTGCTGTATGGAGTAAATCGCAGGATGTAGATGAGCTGTTTTCTGTGTTTCCGGTAAGATGGATGCTGGAGGACGCATCAGGGATCAAGCAGAACAAAAGAGACGAGGTGCATCGCCGTTGGCCGGCGTGGAAATCTTGACAAGCAGGAAGCAGATCGATCGACTTCACGATGCAAGTGGGGATGTGTGCGGTGGATTTGAGTTGATAAGTATTCAGGGGCATTTTTACAAACCACCAGACAACTGTGGCCAAGACGGGGGCCAGCCTCCACCCAGTGCTCCACGATGCCAGGGCCTCAAACACTGGAGCATCCGTCAGGACCGACGTTGTCATCAGCAGAGAATGGGGGGAATGTGGGAATGGATGTCGCGCAGTGCAGGCCGGTCTTTTGTGCCCTTGCTCGTGCTTGCAACCGGCAGAAACATGCTGCGCGGGTTTGCCAGCAATTTCAGACGTGGGCTGCTCCTTTTCATCAACACGACCGTGGCCTTCCCTGCCGGGCGGCCGACGCAGGCCGGTGAGCTCGGCGCGGTTTTCACCTACAAAGCCAAGGGTTCCCGCCGCCGTTGACGTCTCACAGGGAGCCCCTCATGGCTTTGCGACGCCATATCCTCCATATCCTCGTGGACGACCCCTCCGCAGTGGAAGACGGCCGAGTCGCTCGTGCGAGCCCCTATTCACAGCCCCTCCAGGCCCTCTCGCCATCGCAGGCTCCTATTGGCATGTATATAGTGGCCTCTCCGTAGCCGTGGCCGGCATTTTTTCTTCGCCTCGTTTGTACTGTGACATCTCAGCTCCTCGTTGCACACTGCCCGCTGCTGCTGCTGCCACCACGATCCGAGTCTTGGCATCCAATCTTCCTCCAATCCGCGGCACGGACACCTGGACGCTAACAACCTGAAACACTAGGGCTCGTCGGCCCCTCAAATACTCGACGCCCACCGCAACGTCACCATCACACCTGGCTGTTTCTCACGCGAGCCGGGGAAAGTGATAAGAGGACGGAGATAGCGTCATCCGCCACACCATATTGTTTTCACATTTCCCGGCCCTGTGAAAGCAGAAAGACCAGAGCTGCGATACTCGATAAGGTACTGCGGCGCACCGATCGGCATCCATCCATTCTCATCACCGACGACGACACCGTGCCCGTGCCCGTGCCCGTACCGAGACCACGACGGTCCAGTCCAGCGACAAGCGCCCGTCAAAAAACGTTGGTGGTGTTGGTCCAGTTCCGTCCCAGGCGACTGCGACCTCGCTGCGACTTTGCCTTTTGGGGCCCTGCGCTGCCAAAAAAAGGAAGGTGTGGGAAGCTCCCGGTCTGCTGTTTCCTCAGTGCCCATTCCCACGCAGCGCGAGCACTGGGCTCCCATTGCGCCCACTGTACCCACTGGCACACGAACAGGGCCCGGCCCATTCCCCGACGACCCAGCGACCCCAGCGACCCCATCCTCCTCAGACAGATCGCTACGCAACACGGCCACCCGACCACCACCTGCAGCACCCGTCGCACCCGGCACCTGGCGATTGGCGTCGATTGGAATAGCTCCCTGATGGCCAGCAGCACCTGGACGAACTATTAACTGTTGTTCCGAGTCTGCCAGATAATCACACAAAAAATCAATCACACACAGCGCAGATCCTTAGATCCGACGCCTTAGCCTCGATCGATTTTTGCCTCTTCCCTCTGATTTTATTATTTTCTTTTCTCTGGCTTCCGAGCCGAGGCTGTCCGTTTTCTTTCCTCTCTCTTGAAAGCCGCAGCCCAGCAGCGCCTCAACCTGAACGCATTGGACGGAAAGCAGCCAGGGTTCTGCGTTTTGTGGTCAAACGCCCCCTTCGTGCCGCAGCTCGCTTCACCCATCCCATCAATCAGAAGGCTCCAAAATCCAATTCTTTTTTCAACTGCACTTCCAATACTTTCTTCCATCCGACCACCCACCAGTGTTTTGCTGGGTTTTACTGGGCATTGCGGCGCTGTGACTGATCCGTTGTCACTCCTTTCCCGCACGCCTCTCGGCTCTGGCTGTGACTTCAATTTCCACTTCGACTCTTACGCATCTGCCTACCTACTAGCCCGTCGTGGGCTACACATTCCTCTTCTATCATGAGCACCGCAGTCGCAATGGCCCCCTCGCCGGCTCCCCACGACAGAGACCGATCGACCTTCGGATCTGAACACCATCCCCCTGCCGCATCCTCCTCCACAGCGTCCCCGGCGGCCCAGAGAACAACAGCTGTGCCCCCTATTGCGCCAGCTGCCGCTGCAACAGGCAGCCCAAATGCGCCAACAGCTTCTGCTCCGTCAGCTGCCCGCTCCGCCAGCGACAGCCCCAAGTCGTCAACGCAGACAGCGACATCCGCACGCAAACCCTCACCGCCAAGCGCGTAAGCATCCCTACTCACCTCACTACTGCCTGCCCACTCCTCACACCAACCAACCGGTCAGCCAGGCTGCACATTTTGCAGTTGTTTGGCTTTTGTTTCTGGTTTTTGGTCCTTTTGTGCATGTGTCCGGTTTAAGCCTTGATGACCCTGCTGACAGCAGTCTGCCTTGACGCCGTACAGCTCTCGAAACGCTTCTGCCCCAAAGATCCTCGTCAAGAAGGAGCCTGAGTCGCCCGACATGCCCACGGGGCGCCATCGGCCCAGGAAACTGGACCTTTCCAAGAACACCACCAATATTGTGTCGCCTGCCACTGCGCGACCCCTGACTGCACGCGACGGGCCCCTGGGCATCCAGGAGATCGGCCTGGCGTGCCTGTCTCCCGGTCTGACCACCCAGGATCCCGTAATGAAGGAGCAATTGCAGCGCAGTCTGGCCGTTCGGGAGCAGCAACGCCAGATTATCGAGACGAGGTTACAGCAGCAACAGCAGCAGCAAAAGGATGGCGACAAGGATAAGAATGGCAGCCATTTCACCGCGAAAACACCAGGCTTGGCTCGCAAGCGCGGCGCGCCGCCAGGCTTGAGTATCGTCGCACCCTCACACGAACAGTTTGCGAACGAAAGGGTCATCCAATCCGCTCCTCTTGGCCAGACGTTCACGGGGAGATACGACCCGCACCCGGCGACCCGCCATATCACTAACCAGCCCTCGCACCTGGGCCACACGTCGCACATCCACCACGTCCCCGCTAACCAGACAAACAATCGTCTGCCCCCGCTCGCCGACGTCTTCGGCCGCGATCTGCCGAGCCACAGAGAGTCGAACAGCCATCTCACGGCCCGGGATTACCGCGAGCCTCTCCCCTCGCCGCATCACCCGCCGCCGCCACCACTGCAAGCGCCGCTCTCGGCCCGGAGGGAGTACAAGACAGCGGAGGAAGCGCAACACGAGCTCGCTGGCGGGCGGCCAGAGCTCTTACCAAAGTTAGTACGCTACGGCGGGCATCACCAGCCCCCGACGCCGCCATCGTGGTTCCAGGCTGGTCTCGAGAAGGCTGTGGCAAGGCAGATGACACATTCTTTCCCAGACCAGCACCTGCAAACGGGTTTTTGCTT
>JAAFKN010000052.1:0-26679 GCA_011800035.1 Thermochaetoides dissita | reverse complement strand
CAATCCGACAATTTGATGCGGAAAGGTCAACGTACCCTAAGATTACCCAAGAGACCAAGAGCAAAGACCGGGAGTCAAGATGGCGCCGGTCATCATCGGACCCACTCGATCCATAGTCTATTCCCACCTCGCTGCAGTGTATGCAACCAGGGTTGCAGAGCAATCGACCGTTGAGATCGCCGGCGTGGGGTTTGCTCGCTGCCCATAGGCCGGCGATTGATCATTGCCTCGGCCCCAGTGGCACGAGGTTGCAAGGCGCGGGGCATGAGGAGTTGAGGGGGATGACTAGGTAGACTTGACTATGTGAGTTTGTGAGGAATTCTGCTCTAAATGCACGAAGAATGGTTTTGGACAAGCTAGAGTCCCAAAAAAACACATGATCGTCCAGATGGACACCCCATGGACCCCGGCCACATGAGCCCCAAGACTTCCCAAGACCCCAAAAAGACCCCAACCCAGCAAGGCTCGGGCGCGATCTTGGGCAACGGCCCCGCTGGTTGCTGGGGGGTTGGCTAGAGCCACGCTTGGTGAGTGGCGCGAGCAAGGGTCTCGATGCATCTCCCGTGCGAGCAAGGACGGCTGAGTCACTTGACTGCAGGCCTGGGCGATGGGGCGGTATAACAAGAGAAGGTGTGACAGGCAAATCATCTGCAGCATTACGCCCAGTCTATGTTGAGACGAGCAGTAGCGCTGCATGCCTCAGGCGAAGAGCTGCAAGTTGCAAAAAACTGCCAAGAGAGGAGAGCCGAGAACCAGAAAGCGAGCTGTTACCTACCAGTACGACAAGGCAAAAGGAGCAACGGAAGGGGATACTTATCTCGGCGGTTTGTGGTGACGACGAGTCCCCGGATTGGACGTTGCTTGGACAGCCGGCCGTTTTATCCGAAAGGAAGTAAACATCAGCAGCCCAGTGGTCTCGAAAGGTGAGCTCTCGGGCATCTCTACAGGGGCGCTGTGGGCCATCGGCAAGAAGTGACCACCATCTGCAGACCAAGACTCCAAGGTTCCCAAGTGGGTATTTGCTTCGGGACGTCTGGCCGGGCAGCGTCGCAATGATCCAGGGGGAAATTGGGCTCGGATTGCCGACTCTGGCTCTCAGACTGCGTGCAACCTTGGGTGGTGACTTGTTGGGAGCAATGGTAAGATCGAAAGAGGCTCAGGAGATGAGGTATGGCGAAAGAAAGAAGAATGGAAAAAGGGCCGCTGCCATCAGCCGTGACGTGAGCCTGCTCTCAGCAAACGGGCAGCCGCGGAAAACGAGGGGTCATTTCCCCAGCTCCCCAACTCCGGTTATTCCACGCAGGGCTCCGCTCCAGCGGCTGAATATCAGATCCTGAGATCAGAGGTGCCAATCGCCTGGTTCGATCCCGATAACGCTGAGAGGCTGTGTCCAAACAGAGGAAGTTCGGTCACGGATCAAGCGTGAAAAACGGTCAATGACGGAAACAATCGGGACTACTCTGAGATCTTGATATCCTCAGCAATGGCTATGTCTGCAGCAGCCGCAGGCCAAAGATCTGAGATGCCGTGAAAAGGGTTGGTCGGCATATTTATCCACTTGGAGTGTTTGTGTCAGCTCAGTTGTTGGAGCTGCTGAAAGGCTTGTGAGCTGTCCCCTGAGACACATGAGAAAGGGAACGCCCAGTCGGCTGACGCTTTCGCACATGCGGCTGTCGGTCTTGTAGTACTATGATACCTCCGTAGAGGCTGTGGTTAGTCCAATCAGGTGCCTAAGAACACCAAGGAAAAACTCCCAGTGTTGGGGTTTGGGGGCGGTGGCGACGATGACGGTGTTGATGATGACTTCTGTCGCTGTTTGGCTCAACGGAACCTATAGTTCAGCCAAACGACCCCAGCCAAACGAGCGTTAGGCAGCCGACCCTGGCCGTTGACCTCAGCTCTATGTGGGGCCCGGCCAGGTGGCTGCTAGGGCTTGACAGCTGTCTGGCAGTGCTGCTGCTGCTGCTGCTGCTGCACCGTGACTTTGTGCACAAGCATTGGCTGCATTGGGGAAAACACCAAGCTGCGCATTCATCTCATCGTCGCAAGCTTTGCCTTTGTTCACCACGCGTTTCACCGTCACATGCATCATCGCCTGATTTTTTAAACACAGGATAGTCTTTAGCCTAGCTGTATGGACAAACTACAATCGGTCCCAGAAGAAGACTATCCACATCTCTGGATGCGCGTCTCTAGGAATCTCTTGGCATAGATCGTGGCGTTTGCTTGCCGGCCACAGAGGGCTGAATGAGCAAACGGCGGGGCGTTGTTGCCTGTGTGGTCTTGATGCTGACTTGTCTGCGATGCACTGGATGGCCCGGCTGCAAGCACTGGGGTCTTGTGCTGGGGAAACATGGGGGACAGCTGGGAAACAAAGCTGGGGGGAGGCTTCCCCTGAGCCCTGGCTTTTTTTTCAGGGGGTGGAGGCCCAGAGGAGCGGTAAAAAGGAAAACAAAATCAAACATTGTCTTTGTTGTCCGTTGTGTTCCATCTTCTTCGCCATCCGCCGTGCCTGCTTGAAACTTTGTGATAGTCGTGTCGTGCTGTGCCCAGGCGAACATGGGCGCGAGGGCGTTGTAGCCTCAATCGTGGAGCCATCCAAGCACTCACAAGGCAAAAGGCAAAAACGGGACTCGGCTCGAGCCTGGGAACTAAGCTTGGAATGTGGGTACAGGGCCGCTCTGGAGCTGCCCTACCGCAGTCGTCTGCGCCGCGGTCTCCCCCCCCGGGACGAGCTGGAGCTGCTGGGACCGCGGGTGGTGCTGATGCTGCAGTCTCAACTGCTGCTACTGCTTCTCCTGCCGTCACAGCTGATGCTCAGACAACCACCAGAAGCACTGCAAAGCCCACGACAGGTTCGACATCGACACGACTAAACTCATCGGATGCGAAGAACAGCAGCCCAATTCACTCGTCCGGCCACAATACCACCTCTCTCCCTGGCACTGAGGGCACTTTTCTCCTGATCGACGACCCTCCCGAGCCCCTCGATTCCGATACCCTCGGCCCTCTCGAGACCGGCAAACATCGCGACCCTTCTCCCTCGGGCCTCAGGGCCAACTCAGCAACCCCCTCCCACAGCGTCCGAGACTCGCTCGCCTCTATCGTCGACGATCCCTTCTTCCGCCGATACGCTAACCTCATCGACGCCTCTCCTGTCCCGAACCCCCACGTGCCAAGCGCGCCCTCTCTTGCCTCGAAGAGCGCCACTTCCCCCTTGACAGGCACAGCTGCTACGTCTGCGGCGACCTCTCCCACGATCCTAACGACTACCACGAGCGCCACGACTTCCACAAACGCGACGACCGCGACGACCCCTACGACCACAACATTGGGTGCTGGCCACCGCAATGACGAGAGACCTTCCTGGATCCCTCCCCGAAAAGACTCTTTGACAGACCCAAACCCGACTCCATGGGTACGGCGCCCTTTGCTTCGCCTCGAGACCAGGCAGACTGACCAGTTGGCCCAGTTTGAGTACTCGAGACACGCCATGGAGCCCCTGAACATTGCCGTCATCGGCTCCCAGGGCGTGGGCAAGTCCACGTTCATCCAGCACCTGCGTCGCGCCCCGCGCCCCTCCTCTTCCAACATCACCACTCTGAAGCATGAACTCGATGGCACTTTCTACCATGTTACCCTCGTCGAGCTCGACCTCGAGGGCATTCCCAAGCTCGACCCTAACCAGCCAGTGCTCTGGCCCAAGCAGATCGGCGGCCACATGGTGCCCCGCATGGACGGCGCCCTCCTCTTGTACGACGGCCTGAATGAGGAGACCATGCGCGAGCTGCCCACCGTAATGGGTGAGCAATGCCCCCTTAATGCCTGACACTTGTTCTCTGCTGACAAGGTCCAGCTGCTTTGGCAAACTCGTCTCTCCCTACCGTCCTCGTTGCCACCAAATCGGATGCCCCCGACGATTTCCGTCACCCCGACCTGGCAGGCGTGGCCGCTTCCTCTCCCACATGTGCTGGCCACTTCAGGACCTCAGCCAATGCGCCGCAGAGCATTAAGGAATGTTTGCAAGCCATGATGAGAGCGGCATTGGCTGCCCGGAAAGGTGAGTTGACAAGCATTTGTCAGTTCCATCTGAACCTCTGCTGACGCCAACGCCCCGAAATCCAGATAAAGCAGAAAGCGCAGGACAGAGACGGCGCGCTGCTTCGACAGCAAACCTTGATACCCCCTCTGACCTTTCCAATGGCCGACCAATGAGCCAGCACAGCAAACACAGCAGAGCCAGTTCCGACTTTTCCCTCGTGCGTGGCAACGAAGGTGGCCAATATCGTGGCCAGTCTTCTAGATCACCTCGTGCCGAGTACCAAGTCTCCAGCAGCGCATCCATTCCTGAGGATGGACAGCAAACAGTGCAAGGTATGTTGCGCACGCCGGGTATCCGACTTGACGGTGGTAACGACTCGTCCTTCCTCGATGTGGACGAGTCGGATGCCGAGAGTTATCGGTACGGAGATGACCATGACCACCGTCACGATGATAAAGCAGCCAGGTTCCCGGGCATGACCTTTGACGAGCTGGTCGACCGACTCGTGGCACCAAAGATGACGAGAACAGACCACAATTTTGTCGATGTCTTCCTTTGCCTGTACCGAACGTTCGCCGCGCCCTCGAAGCTCCTGACCGCCATTCGGGCTCGCTTCGATCAGGTTGCTGCCGATCAGTCTATGCAGATGCTGGCCAAGACCGAGGCACAGTTGCGCATTGTCGAGATTGTGGCCAAGTGGTTGTCGCTATACCCTGGCGACTTTGCGCGACCGGCGTCGAAGAATAGCCTGGCAGAGTTCGTCAACCAGCTGATGGCGGAGCCCGTTTTCGTCGCTGCCGCGCAGCAGATGAAGCAGAACCTGGAGCACAAGGTTATCGAGGACGATGACACCTGGTGGGAAAACTCTGATCCAGTCGAGGAGCCTACCGATTCCAAGGACGTGGCAGAGAAGCGCCGGAGCGGCATCGCCGAGTCCATGAACTCGCTGCAGCTGGATGACCATCACAGCAGCTCAGCCAGTGGCCAGCGGCGTCCTTCGCAGAGTTCAGATCTAGCTCGCCACGAGTTCCCGCATACCGGCCGGTCGAAGGCTATCTTCACCTTCCACACGGTCGAGGACTACGAGCGCGAGGCAGCTACGCTAGTCCCCACGGGGCTGAACCCGCTCAACAAATTCCGCTACCACACCTTCATGGAAATCGACCCGGACGACATGGCCGAAGAAATCACGCGCATTGACTGGATCATGTTCAGCTCCATCCGCATCCGTGACCTAGTCCGCCACGTCAGCCTCTCACAAGATCAGAAGGAAAAGTGCCGTAACCTCAAGAACGTTAACCGCATGGTCAACCACTTCAACCACATTGCCCAGTGGGTCGCCAACATGATCCTCATCCGCGACAAGGCCAAGCACCGCGCCCCGTGTCTCGAGAAGTTCATTGGCATTGCGGCGCGCCTGCGCCAGCTGAATAACTACAACGGCTTGGCGGCCGTGCTGGCAGGTATCAACGGCACGGCGATCCATCGCCTGGCGCAGACGCGCGCGCTGGTGGCGCCAGACGTGCAGAAGCGCTTTGCGGGGTTGGTGCTGCTGATGGGGACGCAGAAGAGTCATTTTGCGTATCGCTTGGCTTGGGAGAACTCGCCGCTACCGAGGATTCCGTTTATCCCGCTGCATCGCCGCGACCTAGTGTCGGCTATGGAGGGGAGTAAGACGTTTGTTGGGCCGGAGGGGGATAGGATTAATTGGAAGAAGTTTGAGGTGTTGGGGGAGGTAATTCTGCCGATTATGAGGAGCCAGGGTCAGCCGTATACGACGCTGCATCGCCATGAAGTGAGCAGGGAGTTGATACTCGATGTGAAGATTTCGACAGATGAGGAGGTGAGTTCTCGACTTTTGTTTACATGGGGTCCATTTGACAGCCGGCTGACCTCGAACGCAGGAAATCTACCAGCGCAGCGTGCAGGTCGAGCCTGCAGGCGCAGCCGCCTCGGCCGAGTCGAGCAAGAAAAAGTTCCCGTGGTTGACCAAGTAGGTCTGGAAGTCACCCCGGAGACGGTCGTCTGAGAGTCATGCCGATGCAGCTGCTGCGGATGGGAATGCGGTTGTGGTTGAGGAGATGCCGGACGACAAACAGGAGCAGCTGGGGCAGGACAAAGGAAAGGCTTTGGCAGCAGCCAACACCTCGAACGCCAGCAAGAACCAGACTGCGGATCCCAGGGGGATTTCGGTATTGAAGCCGCTGGAACTGTTTATGGTGTTTACAATTAGCAAGAAACCCTCGGTCTCAGGTCCTGCGAATAACGCGCCGCAAAAGAAGCCATCTGCGGAGTCGCTTCTATCCCTGGCTGCGGTTTTGTCCACCACCGAGCCGCCTCCCCCAAAGCCCACGGTGCCATTGGTTACAGCATCAGCCGTTAGGACTTCATTCCTCCCTCCTCTGGATCTTGGTGAGACGGATATCGAGATTTTTCCTGCTCCTGCTATTCCGAAGTTTTGGTTGGAACCATCAAATAGTCGGGTTGCCAGTTCAACGCACAAGCAAGACACTTACAACAACACCGAGGATCCTGATAATTCTATCCCGCCCCCGCTGCCGCCGCGCTTAAAGGCGAAGGCAAACAGGACGTCCTTTTTTGCTGGCTTGAAGAGGACGTCTATGGCGATCCTTTTGAAGTGATCATCCAGCTCCTGGGAATGATCGTCGGATAATGGGACCTAAACCTGCATGCCCCTCAGGAACTATTTTCAGTTACGAAAAAGGGACGTAAATGATGGATGACAATTCGTGATGAAGAAGGGTTGATCCCCTCTCTCTATTTTTCTTCATTTGTCTTGCTGCTGGTTCTGGAACGGCTACTTAATCATCATTTAGATCTCTCATCGCGGCAACGGACGAATAAATTAAACAAAGAAACAAACAGAATTGGGGTGCTCTGCTGTTTTATTATTTCGAGATGGTGATGGTGGTGTGCTCGGTAGGCTGGAGCGTTTTTGGTGTTTGCGCGCGCGCGCGTGTGTGTGTGTGTGTGGATGATTTGCTGAGATATTGCCTGCTTCTCGTCTTGGTGATGGCAGTGGATGTAATTGCGATGTCTGTCTTTGCTGATGATGATGATCTTGAGCTTGAACTTGATGCTGCAATATTGGGTTGAACTTGGGCCAGGTTTAGGCCCATAATGAATGTGTGTACGGGTAGAAACGGTCAGTTTGATCTAGACATGATTTTTACTCTTCATGATCTCCTCCTGCCGCGTGTTCCTAAAGCTGTCATGGCAAGACGTGCTCACGCCTCACTTTTCCTGCGGGCAGCTCATCAATGAGGACTTCTCTCTTGAACCTTGATGGCCCGTCGAACTAAGGGATGAGTTGTTCCTTCCCGCATTGGATAGGACCAGGCAGACAACCACTCTTTGGCTCTGGTGATCCACATGGGTGTTGTCGAGGGTAAGAGCAACCGAAGTCCATGCCATGGACGAAACTTGAAATGCTGCTGATCCAAGCCCATATCAGGTGTTTTTGAAGTCATCTGAGTATGGTCCTCATCAACAACTAATGCACACACTCGAACTGCTTTGACTTGATGTGGCCGCTGAGATCAATCATTTGAGCTGTATCTACCGGCAACAGTCCCTCTATTTCAAGCGCTGTATGAGTCCTGTGCAGCATCATGCCGCCAAAGAGAAGATCTCTGACTACGGCTTCCCCCAACCGTCCTGCTGTTTCAAGGGGCCGCGCTTCACGTCCAGGAAAGGGGACGCCACCAACAGATGGCGATGCTGATGACGATGATTTGTTTTCTCAGCCACAGCCTAAGAAGTCACGTCGGGCTGCTGCTTCACAAAGGACGAAGGGTGGTGATGAGGAGGATGAATCGCTTGATTTCGCTGGCCTAGGAAGGTATGGATGGATCGTTGTCGTACACTGATTTCTGGACATTGATTAAACTGACGGCCAACAGTGGCAGCTTCAAGCCGGCTACCATTGAACAGCACTTGATGGAGCAGAGCCGGAGAGCCAAAGAGTTCATCCAAGAGTTCAAGGAGCAGATAGCTACTAGGCAGGACCAGTTCCTCGAGACTCTGGACAAATTCAAACAAGTCCTGTCAGTCATTATCCCCATACTTCATAACACTTTCGTCTATGCTGACACACTTCATTTAGCCATGACCCAGCTGTCCACGGCGACGACCTGGCAAGCATCTACATGGCCATGCGGAGGCTGTCAGCTGCCATCGAGCCTGTCGTAATCTCCTTCAAGGACAGCCCTCTATACGAAGAAACCCAGAAAGTTCTGCACCTAAGTCACGACCTGCTCCAGCGCCACGAAAAGGCAAACGGTGAGTTCAACCAGAACAGTGCCACGCTCAAAACTCCACGTGAGGTGTGGAAGCGGGACAAGGCGAGTTTGAAGAAGTTGCTTGAGTGTGGGCGAGTACATGGTGAAAAGATCGTGGAGGGATGGATTACCCCTGAGGACGGGAAGCGTCAGGGCGAGAGTGAGGATGAAGATGATGGGGATGATGCTGGTCTGGATGGAGATATTGGTGAGGTGAAGGATCTAGCGAAAGGACTGTATGAACGGAAAAAGGAGGAGTTGAAGGGCGAGGAGGCTTGGGGAGTGGCGGCGAAGAAGCAGATGGTTGCTTTGGCTGGGTTGGTTAGGACGTTGCCTGCCCCCAGGAAGGACTGAGATTGGAGGTTGCGAATATGGCTTTTCTATTATATTTTGGCATGTGTTTCTGATTTACTTGTATCTGCTGTTCGGAACACCATGCCATTGCAAGACCTGGTGAGCCTGAAAACACTACCGAAGCATCTCGAGCACCAGTTCTCGATCAATTGAATGTTGAAAGATCAGATCAGCGTGGGGCCAGACCCTGTCATGATGACCAGGATTTCTCCGACCCTTGGTGGGGTCCATTGACAGTGGAGCTCGGACCAAGTGCACTAGTCCGAATTAGGACTAGCGGAAATCCCCTCGGTTAGGGCTTTCGCTTTCCACAACCGCCAAAAGGTTTCTGAAATTTCGTCTCTCGATTCTCTCGACCTTGGCGGATTTCCTCGACCGGTACTAACAACAGGAATTCGAAGTCGGTACGTACGAAACAACTCCTCGCGGCCGCTTTGCGCAATTCTCTGCACGAGATAGCCTCGAATTGTTAATTGCCATAATTTTCTACTGGCGACGAGGGACTGACTTGCGAGATCTGCACAGGCAAAAATGGGTGCCCTTAAGTACCTCGAGGAGCTTTCGAAGAAGAAGCAGAGCGACGTTGTTCGCTTCCTTCTTCGCGTTCGCTGCTGGGAGGTCAGTTAAAGCACCCTCGATCATACACAAAATGTGGACGGAGAGCAAGCAGTCGGTTCGACCTTCTGCTGGTCCACGGCGGAGAGAGGCTGGAAGGGCTCTCAGGGCCATCCGGCGCTTTCCGTTCAGCAGAGCGACCGACTCGGCCCCGTTCTTGCTATACACTCAATGAACATTTGCTGAGAGTGCATAAATATAGTACCGTCAGCTGAACGTCATCCACCGTGCCTCGAGGCCCAGCCGCCCCGACAAGGCCCGCCGCCTTGGCTACAAGGCCAAGCAGGGCTATGTCATCTACCGCGTGCGTGTCCGCCGTGGTGGCCGCAAGAGGCCCGTTCCTAAGGGCGCCACCTATGGTGAGTTTTCTCCATTTCGACGAATTCTCTAGGGGAACATTATTAACCAACCTCCGTCAACAGGCAAGCCCACCAACCAGGGTGTGAACCAGCTCAAGTACCAGCGCTCGCTCCGTGCCACCGCTGAGGAGCGTGTTGGCCGCCGCTGCTCCAACCTTCGCGTCCTCAACTCCTACTGGGTCAACCAGGACTCTACCTACAAGTACTACGAGGTCATCCTTGTCGACCCCAACCACAAGGCCATCCGCCGCGACCCCCGCATCAACTGGATCTGCAACCCCGTCCACAAGCACCGCGAGTGCCGTGGCCTCACTTCCACCGGCAAGAAGTCGCGCGGTCTCAACAAGGGCCACCGCTTCAACAAGACCCGTGCTGGCCGGAGAAAGACCTGGAAGCGCCACAACACCCTCTCTCTCTGGCGCTACCGGTAAACGGTTGCGAGAGGTGTCAGTCCTCACGGACTCTGGGGTTTGGGAGTTGGTGTTTCGGCTCTGCTGGTTCTTCTGTTTCGTATGGCGGAGTTGGTTTGGAGACTGGCTGGCTCGTCACTGGGCTATACGGCGAGGTCAAGTTTTGCCATGCCGACGTTCGGGAGCACCGGGATGGGGAATTCATTTTAGCAGCCGAGCAAAAAAAAAGAATGGACAGGCGCGTAGCATATATGTCCGCAAGTTCGCGGGTTTATGACGAATTGCATTGTGATTCCCGGCTATGGTTGGCGTTGAGGATCAAACGACTGGTTGTTTTTTTCGGTCCTTCGCAGTCGTGATCTCGGGCATTTGTGCTTTGTGATACGTGTTTGCTGGACTCCTTGAGCCAGGCCTCGAATAACTCTGGACTTGCCATCCCAGTTAAACTGAGCGATCCCCTTGCCTGATTGGCATGACTTAAAAAAAAAAAAGTTCCAGGCCTTCTCTTAAACGTTAAGCCTTCATTGGCTTCCTTATTGTGCCTTTGATCGTCATTTGAACGGATTCCAGTTCCACAGCCTCACTGCCCTCAACATCTCCAATGCAAATCACCAGACAGACCTGACGGTCTGCCCCTTTAAGTCAAAATAGAGTATTTACAACGCAGGATGGAGGACAGTGGCTGGAAATAGATGTCAGTGATTGTTTGGAATATTCTGGTGTCAGCATCGTGCTGATCGCTTATGAGAACTGCCATTCTTTCCTTGAATAGACACGTATGGCTCAGGTCAACATGTCAGACATCAGTTACTGATCTTTGTTTTTTCCATACCCAGCCCTCTCGGTGTATATGTATATATCAAGGTCGCTTGGCCTTAAGCTATTTTCTCAGAACAAATGTCACATCATCACATAAATAGTCCAGTTGGGCATACTGAGAACGGTCCTGTTGGTTCCATGTCCATTGCCGCGGTAAAGCAGACGCGAGAACTAAAATTCAACTCCCTAAGTACAAGCAAACCGAAGAAAGCTGTTAACGTAAGAGAGGTAAACTAACGAAGCATCCATCAATTCATCAGTTTGAACGCCCGATCCATCATCATCATCAGGTCTGCCGCTCCTTTAGCCCCCCACTCTCTTTATATCTCATCACCACCATCAGTTTCCATAGCGGCAGACTGACTCGACTCGAATCACCATTACCTCATATTTCCCAAGTCAACCCACGCTCAAAGAAAAGATAAAACGCAACGTAGCATCAATTCTCTGATTTCCATTCGCGGCGTGCTAAGACATCTAAAGTTAAGGTGTAAGGGCAGAGTAAGGTAAAAGTTGGGTAGAATGCCCACAGCAGTCAGTAGCAAGACGGCACGAAACACAAGATATGAAGAGAAAATAGAAGGGAAAACGAAACAAATGCCCTTTCGAAGGTAAAAAGACCCGATCCGTTCCAACGCCCAGAAGTAGAGTAGTCGATTGGGGAAAGAAAGTTGTGAGTAATCGTGTGGTATTGCACCAACTAAAACACTCTATCAAATTCTACCCCATGCATTCCACCCAGATAGCCATCCATTCCCAAAATGTTTGCAAAAAACATGCAAACATTGAGGGAGGCTTGAATCTGAACCGATCGCCGAGAACGGCAAAGCGGAATTGGGTCCATGCCAGAAAATAGGAATGTGGACTTGTGATGAGGGAACTGCCAAAGCTGTCCGGCCGGAAATGTGAAGATGAGAAGGGGAACAAACACCAGATTCCGAAAAGTCTCCCACTTAGTGACCCACGAAATCCCCTCCAACATTCTACCAGCCATCATCCTGCCAGTTCCATCTCAGAAATTCTTCCCATCAAATTGCAGCCAACTCGTCGTCCACGACAGACGAACAAATGAGAAGATTGCCGTAAGATGAGAACAAAACAAGGGTAGACGGATCAGGTCTGAGTTAGTAAGAAAAAAGGAAAGAAAAAAAGAACCGAAGGCGAAAATGACACGAGAGAAGAAAACGGAGTTAAGAAGGATTACGTCCCAGAACGCTCTATGTGCCGCGACTGCACCAGAACCTATCGAGCGAGTAGTGTACAACAAAGCAAACCTCCCCGAGAATATCAGGGAAGTGCTTAAGCTCGAAGGTGATTTTTTTTCTCTTCCGTTGTCGCCCATGGATACCATCTTGTATCATGAGGAAACTCGAAATGCCGTGCCCGATCGTCGCTAATGGAAACAGAGAAAGAAAAGGAAAAAAAAAAGGATAAAAACCATCATGACGGTCATAGTATGCAGGCATGCTTCGTGACTAATGTAGCAGGGGTAGAAAAGGGAGATGACGCCAAAGGCCCAGTCCAAATCTCATTGCGCCGCAGTGTGATGAAATCATGCTGTACCTAGCTTAGACCCACTGGCCCTCCCCATTCTGAGTAGCAGGGGCAAGAGGCAAGAACTGCTGTGGGGTTTGAGCCTGCTGCTGGGCCCGAGGGGCCTGAGCCGCCTGGGTGGAAGGAACAGGCGCAGCCTGCGGCTGAGCGGGCTGCGGGGGAGGAACAGCGATCATCGTGCTGGACGGATACATGCCAGTACCGGCGCGGCTGCTGTTGGCGTTGGTACCGTTGACACCGTTGGCAGCCGAGCTACCATTGGCATAAACGGGGGCGTTGAGGATGGAGGCGCCGGTCTGCATGTTGCGGTTGTGCGACGAACGGACCGAGACCTGGCCGCCCGAGGGATCGGTGGGGGTCTGGCCGTTGTTGGTGGTAGTGCCACGAGCATCATAAGCCTGAATCTTGGCCTGGATGCGACGGCCATAGGGAGTCGCACGAATAGACGGCAGACTGGGGCGGATGGCTTCGACAAGGCGGGGCTTCATGTTGGCGGTCGCATAGTCGAGGGCGGTCTGGATGACGTAGTTGGCAAAAGAATCACGAAGCAGGCGCTCCATCTCACCAGGAGTCAGAAGCTCGTTGACGATCATGTCGCGAGCAGCGTCGGAAGCGCAACGCAGACACTTTTCAACCACGTTGGAGCTGAACTTGTGCTTGGAGAGCGAGATGATGCGGCCCTTAAACTGGTTGACGAGCGGCTCGGTAAAGGTCTCCTCGTTGAGGTCGATGATGTACTGGACGACATAGTTGCCGAAGGGATCCTGAACGAGGGTGACAGCGTGGGCAGTGATGCACTCAATGAGCCACACCTTCTGAGCGCCGTCGGCGTGATCGATGGAGCGCTGCAGGACGCAGCAGCCGTGGCGGTGGGTGCCGACTTCGACGCAGTTCTTGCCGACAGCATCGAAGATGAAGGACGCATCGGTGGCGCTCAGCTTATTGAGGCACTTCTGAATGACGTGGTTGCCGTTGAGATCCTGAATGAGCTCGACGACCTGATGACGAAGGGCCTCAACGATGAGGTTCACCTGAGCCGGCGTGGTCACATGCTCGATCATCTTCTGGAGGGCTCGAGTACCATGCTGATTCAGGGCAATGCGAACCATCTCAGGGGCGGCGTTCTGAATGAGAATGGTGCGCTCCTCGTCACTGCAAAACTCGACGAGCTTCTGGCACAGGTAGTTACCGAAGGGATCCATCATCAACTCCACAATGTGCTGGTTAACCTCGAGCCAGATCATGTGGATCTGAGCCGGAATGCGGTTCTCCAGCTGCTTCTGAAGATAGCGGCAGCCATGCTGATCCTTGCACAGGGAGTAAATGTTGCCAGCGCACTGCTCAAGAGGAAGGTTGTTATAACGAGCCATGGCTGATACACACATTAGCGACTGAACTCCAAATAACTGAAATCAGCTGAGGAAAAGAAACTTACCCTCGCTGTCCATCTGACGACGGCTCTGGATGACACGGGCCTGGCTATCGTGAGACTGACGAGGCGCAGGGGCAGGGTTGTACAGGGGACCATAGCCGGTGAAGTTCTGCTGAGGGTACATAGGAGGAGGAGGAGGATTGCCGTTGGAGATGGACATGTTCTGCATCAGCATGGGCAACGCCTGGTAACCGGCAGGAGGGGCGTTCATGGGCTGATAGGGAGGAGCCGCCGGGTAGAAGGGGTACGGCATAGGGGCGGGAACCGGCATAGTCGGAGCCGCGGTAGCAGCGGGCTGCTGAGGCTGAGTAGAGACAGGCCCGAAAGGAGGAGCGCTAGCTTGCAAAGTCGAGGTGATGGACGGATAAGTGGTAGTCTCCCGAGCATTGGGTGACGGCGACGAAGCATCAGAGAGCTCGCGGTTGTGGCGGGCTGGAACAGCTCCGGCAGGAACGCGACCGAGGGTAGCGTTGTGGTTCTGGAGATGCTGCTGCGCATGGTTGTTGGCATTAGTCGGGGACACAGTAGTCGAGCCGTTCGGCTTCACAGCCGGGACATCGCTGGCCGAGTAAGACTGATGGAGCTTGGGAGGGGAAGCCATCGCCTGGGCGCTAGGAGGAGAAACAATGGTCGAAGCCGGGGCCGGGGTCTCGGCCGAGGGAGCCGATGACTCGGGGAAGAACTTGCTGCCGTCGACCGAGTGGCGCACATTGGCGGGGCGAGCGATGCCAATGGTGCTGGTCTCTGAGGGCGAGCCGACAGAGGCTGCACCGTTAAGCTGAGTCTGGCCAATGGTAGACATACTCTGGCGATGCTTGTCAATACTGCTCCAACCGCTGCTCGAAAAATCGGTAGCTGAGGTCTGAGACAGGCCAAAGTCTGGCGCAGCAGAAGAAGTGGTAGATGCCTTGGATGAGAAATGAGTTAACGTGTGAACAGCGGACGGCGCCGAGTTAGATGCAGTGAAATGCAGGTAAATGCTGCGCGGGTGAAAGGTGCAGATTGATGAATGCGAAAGGTAAAAGTGAGAAGTGATAACCAGTTTTACATGAAAATTGCCTCGCCAGCAAAACAAAACGAAAAATAATGTTACAGGAGCGAAGCGATTCTCTGCAAAACAGGCTGTGGGCAAGATGAGGAAAAAAAACCAGTCGGTGCAAAAATAAGAGATGCGACCACGACGATGGGAAGTTTTTTGTGGAGATTGGAGAAAGAAGAGTGAGAGTGAGAGAGGGGTTCCGAGTGAAAATCCCAAACACGGTCGGTGCTGAGGAAGAGCGCGAGCGTGGGGCGTGCTTTCCCCAAATTTTTGGCCAGGCCAAAAAATTGGTGCGAGCTCCCAGCTCAAGGAAGAGGAGTGGCGAGGCTCTTGGGAACAGCCGATTCTACAGGGGAAATGCCAGAGAGCCCAGAGAGATCAGACTGAACACTGGGCCATTCCCCAGACACGCTGCAGGGTCGCCTTTCTCTGCGCACAAACACCAGAATGATAAAGAACACCAGAAGCAAGTGCACTCACCATGCTTGCAAATCCTGTAGGTCGCGACAAGAATGAGAAGACGTCGCCGCTGCCGACAGGCGCTGTAGGAGTGGTCTTAGTCTCAGTGTTCGAGTCTTCGTCGCCAAATAGGAAGCCGGTTGTGTTGTTGCTGTCCTCGAGTCCGATGTCGAAGTAGGTCCGAGACCTCGTCACTGGCATAGAATACCGGTTGAGTCTAGTAAGTTAAGGTCAGTGACCTGAACCTCCGTGAAGTTTTTGGTGAAGGATTGAGAAGTTGCTGCCAGTATTGGCTTAATGCTGTTGGAAATGTTGGGTGGAATATAAATGAAGAGCGCCAAACGGAAAGCAGAGTGTGGTTTCTGATTAAGTTGAAAAACTGGATTGGGGGCAAGAAGTTGGGAATATGTAGGCGTGTGGAAGCCCTTTGGCGTTGAAAGAATGGCCAACGTGGAGGAAGGAAGGTTCGAATGGAGGGTGCAATCTTTCAGCTATTGTTTTCCTGGTTGTGAATAGGGGGAGATGATGAATAGCCAGATATTTCAGGAGCGCACCGGCAAAGGCAACGGCCCGAGCGGCCACTGTGAATTGAGGCCCAGGCTCAGTCTTCTATTGAACAAAGAAGACTGAATGATAGGCTTCGAGATGGAGAAGGCAGGCAAGCATGATAGGAGTGTGCTTCACGAACATTAAGGGACTGTAGTGTGGCATGTGGGGGATGGACTTGGAGAAATGACGTTGAGAGATGAGCACTCCAACTTGGAGTGCTTGTTCACTTGAACAATACGTTTCGTTTCCAGAAGGAACATTCCTCTACCTAGATGGCAAACAAATGCAAAACCAGAAGGGCGATACTTACGCGTTAGTTGACCGATGGCTCGTGGGATCCTGACGGACTGCCGCCTCCTTCTCATCATCATCGCTATTCCTTCGTGAACTGAGCAGGGAATGCGACGGGAGGGTGTCATCGAAAGCAAACCGCGAGGGCAGAGTTCCCGAAAGAGGCGAGGTCAACACAGACCGAACAGGGCGGCTGAACAGACTCTGCGGGGAGGTCAAGCTCGAGGTCGAGTAACGGTTCGGGCGCGAGAAGATCGACGGGAAGCCGGAGGAATCGCGATACTCTGGGGGAGTTGTCGGCTCGGACTGGTGGCCACCGAATCTGGCGTTCAAATCCTCTGCTAACTGCTGAAGCTCCCTCTCCTCCTGCCGCTGTTGGGCATCGAGCTTCGAGATTTCGGCCTCGAAGCGCCGTCTATGCTCTTTAAGCCTCTCATAGTCTTGTCGCTTTTTCTCTAGCTGTAACTCGGCGGCCATCGAAAGGCCATCAAGTTAGCTAACCATTCTGTCCCACAGGCAAATATTTTAAACGCCGGCAGTGAGTTTCCTGTCCCCTCGGGGTTGCGAGACAAGAGAGACTCTCTCCTTAAGCGCTTCCCCCAAGAACCCCCATCTCGAGGTAGAACCAGCAACAAAGATACCGGCAAGGATACGCACCAATTGGACCTTATGCAAAGCCTGTCACCGTGAATGTCAGCTCAGTGTTGAACACACGATACACTGAAGAAGAACAACAACAGAAAAGGCACGGTCTAGCCAGTATCCCGCTACTCCTCCCAGGATGGACCATGAGAACGTACACCTGCAGCAGCGAAGTCCGGTGCATCGGTAGGGCGCGTGATGTTTGCGAGAGTTGACAGGATCGGTACTCTGGTGGTGGCTTCGCCTGTGAAGCGGCGCGGCAGAATAGGGTTGGTAGTCGTGCGAGGAGGCGACGCGAAGGCCGCACTGACGGATGAGTCCGGTCTGGAACTCGGCTGGGTTGAGAAGAAGCTGTCCATCACGCTCGCCCTTTGATATACACACTAGTTGTGACAGTATTCGATACACGGGCGGCGCGCGATTGGACGGGGATAGCGCTAATCTATAAATCTGCAGGCCGTTTACTGTCAGCAATCGGGCATTGAAAAGAGACAGCTCTGAGCATGAGAATGGGATCGAGCGCAGCTTCTCCGCTCAGGTGCTCGAGGTGGCCGGCTGGGTGAGCAGCAAGTCAGCCAAGGCGCGGACGGCATGACGGCAGGCAAAGGGCTCCGAGGCGATGTCATCTGCCTTGCCCGTCTGCCCATGGCCCCCCGTGGCCAAGGCCTTGCTCTTTGTGTGCGCGATGCCGCTCGTCTTCAACATCCATCTCTCTCCAGCTCGCAGTCAGGCGATGGCCTGTTCGACCGTCCCACGCCCGGAGCGCCCCCTCCCCCCGGACTTGAGGCTTGGTTGCTGGCGAGCCTGCAGCGCGGAGGGGCATCGGAAGTCGAGCTTGACTGACCTGGACAGAAAAATTTGATGGCACACGCTGCGCCCTGGAGACCAGGAGCAACAGCAGCAAAAGCGAACGGCTGTTGTACAGAAGGGGAGCGTGGAAGCAACAGGAAGGAAAAGAAGTTGACACAATGAAGAACGGCCGACTTGGGTCAAGGTTCGGGTTAAGGACAACCCAGCAGCAAGTGGAGGACCCCTGGCGGCGGAGAAAGAGAAGCTGGGCCTTGGAGGTGACAAGCGCTGGAAAAGGGTTGGCTGCGCAGGGTCCAAGCTTTGGCGTACGCTAAAACAGCCTCCATCTCCGCCACGGCGATTGGGCTGCTGTGGGGTCATCGCCGGCTGCCCCTCCCCTGCTGCTGCTCCATGCACGCTTGCAACT
This sequence comes from Thermochaetoides dissita, assembly GCA_011800035.1. Lineage (NCBI taxonomy): Eukaryota > Fungi > Ascomycota > Sordariomycetes > Sordariales > Chaetomiaceae > Thermochaetoides > Thermochaetoides dissita. The sequence goes on along the minus strand of JAAFKN010000052.1, from coordinate 8,597 downwards.
TGTGCGGTGCGGTTTGCTTGAAAGGGCGAGCACGGGGAGTTTGGGGGGTTTGGGCGCAGTCTGAGAGACCTCGAGCCTCTGCGCTAAAAAGCTGGCCTTGTCCATCCCACTTCTCAGCTGTTTGGGCGTGCTCAAAGAGTCGAACTGCGTTCCCACGCTTCCGTCCTGCTTCTCCGGCTCCTCCAAAACGTCCCGACCCGATACCTACGCGGACAAAGATTTCGGACTCGCTCGGAGTCTTTCATGCGGCCAGTGGCTTTTCGACAAAGAGACTCTGCAAGGACGTCGAGGAGGGCTCTCACAAAGATAAGGCACATACACAATACACAGGTACATTAAGCAGTTATTGGGCAGTTGGGTCTGCTGCCTGGCAGATGGCGCGACAGCCAGACACATAGCCGGCAGATGGATGGATGTTTTGATTTCAAGAACCAGTTCCCCAGCAGGTGCTGGAGCCTGTCAAGTGTCAGCCTTGGGTTCTTGAGCTCACTTGTTTCCATGCTGTGTTTGTTGTTGTGTAACTAACCCCAGCGTTTCCAACAAGCCAAGTATAGGGCCGTTTCACAGTGGCGCTCTGCCAACGGTGTACAGATTAACAAAAGACGGGCTAGCCGCCTTGCCCTGCCCAGAGATGCCCAGATCTGGTCGGAACAGCATGTCTCTGTCCTGCATGGATGCTTGGATGCGTTGGATGTTAGCGTTCCTAGGCGCTGTGGGAGGTGATGACGACTCGGCATGAGAACTTCACGCCCCTCCAACCTCCAACACAGCATGTGTCCGCGGGTCCATGTTTGCTTTAGTCTGCATCGGCATCGACTCCGAGCTTTCCAAGTGTTCTACCTGGAGCAGCCCAGCGGCATCTTTGGGACTGCAAAGCACATAGTGTACATAATACAAATTGCCTTAGCTTCGAGGCCACCTCTCCCGGATCGAGAGCCGAACGGAGCACAGATACCTCGGTGCGCAGCTAGGATGATGGCCAGCAGCATGGAACCTGAGGTGGCTGCCGGTCTGCCACTCTGACGCCAAAACGGAGGTTGCAGTGTGAGGGTACAAAGAGCCAGGAACGGAGTCTGCTCCCCCACCATTTTGCGCGCTACCAATCAAGCCAGCTGGCCCTGGCAGCGACACATTCTAGGCAAGGTGGTAGAGCCAGGCACATCTTGTGGAGAGCATTGTTCTTCCCCAGGTTCGGTTCCGGATCCATGCGTTCCAATGCATGCAAAAGATGGTCTAAACCATTGTAGGATTTACGGAGTTTGGAGTGAGATGGAAAATGTGTGTTGGCTACTTGCCACCCTCCACCGCCTGCACAGTCGACAACGTGCCTCCTTGTACTGCCTCCAGAAAGGCAACTCTTGTAGATGTTGCCCATGTGGGGAGAAAGGCTCAGCCTGAGAGGAACCTATGGATCCCCAAATAGATTTGCGAGTTGCACATCATCAGTAAACTCACAACAGCATGCCCGACACTGGGACTTCTGATGCCTGGATTACCTATCTGTTTTGCAGTCGTTGAGCGCAAGACCTCCGCCATCCAGCCCCCACAAGTTCCCTTGTCTGTGTCTGGCTGGCCTTTGTAACCGCGAGGTTCCTGGGCTGAAGCTGGACCTCGGGGAAGAGAGATAGCGAAAATGCCCGAAGTGGAAGCTCAACAAGACGCTCTGCTACCAGCGGCGACCTTCTCTGAAGAAGAGGCCGAGACACAGGAACGAGCATGCTGTCAAGCATCTTTAGCAAGTCCGCCATCAGCAGAATATGTCCCTGCCCAACATAGGCCTCTTGTGACCGAGCAACAACCTAGCGAGCCTGGCCGGGTACCGAGGGGCTTGGACTGCCTAGGCATTTTAACCGAGTGGTGGTCAGAAGGGATTTTAACGGCAAAGTTCCCCTGCAAAAACAATGGCATGGTTTCAGTCTGTTTTCTTCGCTCTTCAAACTGTATGGAACTCTCATCTTTGATCTGACTTGAACTTTTTATGATTTTTTTTCCACGATTTTCTTCAGGGCTCCAGAATACTTCCGCACGAGCTGCACCTTTAGGGGATTTCCAGGGACAGACAGATTGGTTGTTCTGCTCGTCATTTTTCGCTTCCCCGCTGCCAAACGGGCCGCAACTCCTCTCATCCCAAGGCGTGCTGACCAGGGTCATGGAAGTGGAGCGACCTAGAGTGGCATCCGTGTTCGCGCATGTTCCCGCCCGCACATGTCCAAGAGAGGGACATTCATCCCGCCACAAGAGAGGAACCTGAGCCCCCCTTTCTTTTCCGAAAGGGACTCCAACCACCCAGTCTTGGTTGGGCGTTGTTGCTCAGCCTCTTGCTCTCGAGCCACGATGGCCATGGGATGTTCCTGAGCTGGGTTAATCCTCACGTGGGCAAGCTGGTAGATCCCAACGCTTGGCAGACAGGTTGCCATGCTTAAGTGTCAAGTCACTTGAGGGAAACAGAGACAGAGAAAGCACCAAGCGCAACTGAAACCCCACAAGTTCTGTCTTCTGAGTCTGTGTCTATGAATCTTGGCTTCGAAGTCTTAAGTGTGCGGAGTGAATTACACCCGCCTGCGCAGGATCCGCGCTGATCTCTGTGTGACAATGGATGCGTGGCTCAGACAACGATTCGCCCAGCGCAGGAAAAACCGCATTTTGGATTCAGTCTCCCGCAGCTAGGTGACGAGGTGCTTGTCGTGTATATCAGCTGAAATCGACAGTAAATACTCTCAAGTGGGCTATGCGGCGAACTGTGGCGAGTCAGATATTATAGCTCTCTGCATGCAGTCACCTGGGTAAATAGAGCTGCGACTTGTCAGCCAGTACTCCGGGACAAGGACAAACGTAAAGCTCGGATGGACGGCAGCCTTGATTCCACTCCACGACTCCCTGCAAGCTGCAGGCTCCGGAAAATGGGCAAGGTAAAAGTCGGTGAGTTGAGTTTCAAAAGTCGAGATGACATGAAGTTTCCAAGAATCCTCCCTCGGCCGGGGCTTACCTTTGTGTTTGTTGAATAAACCTGGAGGCATCCCTCACAGGGAATATTTAATCTCAAAGCCAGAAGTTTAAAAACAGTGATGAACCCCAATGTCAATGACTGGTATTATACCACATGATTGCCCACATTCTGAATCATTTAATAGCACAAAACGTCGACATCCATACCTACTATGAATCATGCACACGAATCCACTGGAGGGAGGAGGGTGACCACCACACGAGAGGGATCGGGTCGAGAGAAAGCGCTCAAGAGGCGGGGCATTTTCTTTGGCTTCAGCAAAGATGACATCCGTAACTCATACTCTCACTGGCCCTGAGCAAGCAACACAGCCCACCATTCAAGACCCGTGCTTTCTGGAACTCAGTGACAAATGCCAGCTCAGCGCTCTGATGCACCGCGGATGCAATGCCCTGGTCTCCCGATGCTGTGTGTCACGACGGCTTCTACCGGAAGTAACAAGGTGAGATCTGCCTAGTGACCTGATGTTCTGTGGCAATGCCATGGGTTGGTAGGAGAAACGTCCTGACAGGCCGGAAGCCGAATTTCTGGATGCTATGAGCTCGTCTCAAGCTCACAGTTTGAATGCTTGATCTTGGTTCGTCTGAGACATCTAATCTGCCAACGGGAGACTGCGGGTGGAGCCAGGAACCAGTACAACTTGCTGCAAGCCCACTTCAGCCTTGAGACACTTGTCATTAAACAACCATTGTTTTGATACTATTTATGATGCACCTGATATCATGGAAAGATGGACAAATCTACTTACAATACAGAAGTCACAAAAGTAACAAGTGTTTCGATAGTTGCTTCACGATGAGTTCAAGATGCCCCAGGTTCCAGCTGCTGGCTTTGTTAGGCTTGGCGCAGTCGTCCCCCACCTGCGCCGGGTCTTATCGATAAGACAGCGTGGGCGCGGGGCAAAAAATCATTGTTTGAGTCCGCGCAGTCGGCGCATCACACCCCGGTCGCTTCAACAGCAGTGAGGGCAGCGAGGAAGCAAACATCACCGCCAGGGAAGATGGCTCCCGCGCCCTTGGACGACGGCTTTGAGGCCCTGCTGGAGCCTTTTTACAATGGCAAGAAGCTGACAGACCCTATCTCGACAAAAGAGGACAAGTACCAGCTGTTGCCTGCCTTCCTGAAGGTCAAGGGTGAGTAATAACCCTTCGAGCCCTCTGCCCATCATCACTCCTGTCACCCATGTTTTCGAGACCTTCTGCCCGATCATTAATGGCGTCAACGGACCGCTGATGATCTTCAGGTCTTGTGAAGCAGCACATCGACTCGTATAATTTCTTCGTCGAGCACGAAATTAAGGACATCGTCCGCGCCAACCGCTCAATTCGCAGCGACCAGGAGAAGGACTTCTGGCTCGAGTTTACCGATATCCGCGTCCTTACCCCCACTCGCAATGATTATTCCGATTTCAAGGCGCGGGACGAGGTCACTCCTATGGAGTGCCGTCTGCGCGACATGACTTATGCCGCTCCTGTCGTCGTCGACATTGTCTACTCGCGCGACCGCAAGCGCATCGTCCGCAAGGACATTCCGCTGTGCCGCATCCCCGTCATGCTCAAGAGCTCCAAGTGCGTGCTCAGTAAGGCCACCAATGCCCAGATGGAAATTATGAATGAGTGTCCCCTCGACCCTGGTGGCTACTTTATCATCAACGGCACGGAGAAGGTCATCCTGATTCAGGAACAGCTCAGCAAGAACCGTGTCATCGTCGAGGCAGACGAAAAGACCGGCGGCGTGCAGGCTTCCGTAACCAGTTCGACTCACGAACGCAAGTCGAAGACCTATGTCATTCTCAAGAAGGACCGCATCGTTCTTAACCACAACGTCCTCGTCGAGCCAATCCCTATTGTTATCGTTCTCAAGGCCCTCGGTGGCCTCTCCGACTACCAAATCCTTGAGCTTGTGGCTGGCGGTGATGCTCTGTACCAGGATGACTTCCTTGTCAACTTTGACGAAGCTACCCGCGCCGGCGTGTTTACGCAACAGCAGGCCCTGGAGTACATCGGTCTAAGGGTCAAGATGGGTGGTTCAAAGAAGGGTCGGTCGCTTAATGCGCCGCGTCGGAGCCCGGTTGAGGAAGGTCTAGATGCGCTTACGAACCTCATTATTGCCCACATTACTATTGAGGACCTCGACTTCTACCCGAAAGCCATCTACATCGCTATGATGGTTCGCCGCGTCCTGATGGCTGCCCATAATCCCAAGCTGATCGATGATCGTGACTTCGTTGGCAACAAGCGGTTCGAGTTGGCCGGTCAGCTGCTCTCGCTGCTATTCGAAGATCAGTTCAAGATGTTTATTGCCAGCTTGAAGGGCAACATGGAGTATTTCTTCAAGAAGCCCAACCGGACGTCGGCTTATGATCCTGTTGGTCCCATCAGCAGTCAAGGTCAATACATTACCCAAGGTCTGAATCGCGCCATCCAGAGCGGTAACTGGACAGTCAGGCGTTTCAACATGAACCGTGCGGGTGTCACTCACGTCCTGAGTCGACTCAGTTACATCTCGGCGCTGGGTATGATGACCCGTATCAGCAGTCAGTTCGAGAAGACCAGAAAAGTCAGTGGTCCCCGTGCACTCCACCCATCACAGTGGGGTATGCTCTGCACATCGGATACCCCCGAAGGCGAGGCTTGCGGCCTGGTCAAGAACTTGGCCCTCATGACACACATTACCACAAACGCCGATGAGGAGCCTGTGAAGGACTGCATCTTCGATCTGGTCCCTGGCGTTGAGCCCATCCGTGTCTTCACCGGTAGCGAAATGCACCGCCCGGGCTCCTATATCATCCATTTAAACGGTACGCCATTTGCGCTGACCCGGCATCCTAAGCAATTCGCCGCGCGGTTCAGAACGTTGCGCCGTCGTGGTCACATCTCGCCGTTCGTCAGTATCCATACCAACGAGCACTTCTCGGCCATCCACATTGCCACAGATGAAGGTCGCATCTGCAGGCCTTATATTATCGTTAAGGATGGCAAGTCGAGGCTGAAACCAGAGCATCTGAGGCTTCTTCAACTGGGCAAGGCCAGTTTTGACGACTTCTTGAGGCTCGGAGTGGTCGAATACCTCGATGTCAACGAGGAGAATGACGCACTGATTGCCATGAACGAGGACGAGATCACACGCGCGACAACTCACATGGAGATTGAGCCGTTCACAATTTTGGGTGCCGTCGCTGGCCTGATTCCGTTCCCCCACCACAATCAGTCCCCCCGTAACACCTACCAATGCGCCATGGGTAAACAAGCCATTGGTGCAATTGCTTACAATCAGTTTAACCGCATTGATACCCTTCTCTACACGCTGGTGTACCCCCAGCGACCCATGGTCATTACCAAGACCATTCAGCTCATTCATTACGACAAGCTGCCGGCCGGTCAGAATGCGACGGTTGTGGTCATGTCATACTCGGGTTACGATATCGAAGACGCGCTGGTGTTGAACAAGGCTTCATGCGATAGAGGCTTTGGACGCTGCCAAGTGTTCCGCAAGTACACGGCCGAGCTGCAGCAGTATGCCAACGGCCGGAAGGATCGTCTGGGCGGGCCACAGAAGGATGAGGAGGGCCGCACGATCGCCAAGCACGCTTGCCTGGACCGCGACGGTCTTGCCATTGTCGGCTACCAGATCCGCTCCGGCGAGACTATGATCATGAAGGAGACTCCTGTGGACGTGACGTCAACTGGCATCGGCGGTGACCGCGGCTCGGATGCCTATGTCCCTGCTCCTGTCAACTACCGCATCAACGACCCAGCCTACATCGACAAGGTGATGGTGTCGAATACGGAGAAGAACACAGCCATTATCAAGGTCCAAACCCGCCAGACCCGTCGCCCTGAGCTCGGTGACAAGTTCTCCTCTCGCCACGGTCAGAAGGGTGTTGTCGGCATCATCGTCAACCAGGAAGACATGCCCTTTTCCGACAGCGGCATAGTGCCCGACATCATCATGAACCCCCACGGTTTCCCCTCTCGAATGACAGTCGGCAAGCTCTTCGAATGTCTGACCGGCAAGGCTGCCGTCGTCGCCGGCCGCCCCGACTACGGCTTCGGCGACGCCTTCCGCTCCCACCCCGTCGAGGAGATGGGCCGCGTCCTTATCGAGCACGGCTTCTCCTGGGAAGGCAAAGACTACTTCACGTCCGGCATCACGGGCAACCCGCACGAGGCTTACCTCTTCAACGGCCCCATCTATTACCAGCGCCTGAAGCACATGGTGCAGGACAAGATGCACTCGCGCTCACGCGGTCCCCGCGCCATCCTCACGCGCCAGCCGACGGAAGGTCGTTCGCGCGATGGTGGTCTGCGCCTCGGTGAGATGGAGCGCGATTGTTTGATTGCATATGGTGCTAGCCAGCTGCTGCTGGAGCGCCTGATGATCAGCTCGGACGCGACGCAGGTCGATGTGTGCGAGGCTTGTGGGTTGTTTGGCTACAAGGGCTTCTGCCAGACTTGCCAAAGCACGGCGAACGTTACCCAGATGACCATGCCGTATGCGGCGAAGCTGCTTGTGCAGGAGCTGATCAGTATGAATGTTGGTGTGAGAATGCAGTTGGAGGATAAGTTCCCTCATCCAAGGTAGTAGGCTGTGTTAAGGAGTGAGGGGAGGTCAGAGGGTGGTTCGTTAATTGAAGGCGTTCTGGTTCTGTTCTAGGAAAAGGAGGGCAGGCTTGGGATTCATTACAAGAGTGCGCAATGAAGTTCTCGTAAACTGGATCTGTCAGTGTATTTTCGCATAACTTAGCATGGTGCTTGCAGGCTTGTTTCCGTCATCATCGTCATCCATATATAGTCTGAGGAGTTGGGTGTTGTGGGATGTGTGGAGATAATAAATGGATGATTTACAAGGCCTATATATCTGTCTCACATTGCGAAACCGTAGTGCAATCCGCTAGGTGTCCTCATATTCAAACCGGCACATCACAACTTCGTCCCTTTCCCAGTTTCACCGCAACCTCTTGTAGTGCAGAGAGCTATCACTCGGGCTTCCTGCCCCAAACGGCACGACGCTTGAAGTAAGGATTGAATCCAGGCTTGCGAAGCTGTGCACGCACATGGGCCGTAAAAGCCCTGGCCTCGTCCTCGGACCAGCCTTCGGTCTTTGTCAAGACGTAGAGCGTATAACCTGAGCAGTAAGTTAGAGCACTGGTCAGGGGGACCTTTCACAACGCGGCCAAGGACAAGCATAAGAGAGAAGAAAGACGTACCTTCAAGGTCGCCAAGCAGGGCCTCTCCTCCCAGAATGCCAAGCTGCTTCTGCTCCGGATCCTCAGGCCAACTCCCGACAGGAACATTGTAATTCTTGGATTCAATGTCGACAAAGCCGACCTCCTTCATAAGCTTCTGCTGGAGCTCATCCTCAAACACTCGGAACGTCCGACCAATCCTCTCGCCCGAACTCTGGAAGATCTTCACCGACTGGCCCACCGGACTGTCCTCGGAAACGGCATTGTCCGGGCCAACGCCTTCCGTATCGCTGTACCACGAGGAAGAAGACTCATGATGCTCAAGCCATCCTCCAGGCTTGAGGCAGCGGAAGGCGTCTTGATAGAACTTCTTCCAGTTCCGGATGCACCCCGTCAGATACC
>JAAFKN010000051.1:0-26704 GCA_011800035.1 Thermochaetoides dissita | reverse complement strand
GGCTTTGGGCTTGGTAGCCTTTGGTGGGGTGCAGCAGAAGAACAGAGGGGTTCGTTAGTCACTGGGTGCTCACGAGACAGGGAAAGGGGAAATACTTGTGTAGGAGGGAGGTCTTTGAAGAGAGCCCGCCAAATGAGGAGGCGATGGTGTTGAACTCAACCTGCTTGATCTGCAGGTTGTCGCCGTCCTTATGGACCATGTAGTCTGAGCGAAAGAGACCCAGAGTCAGGGGCTGGACGTAGCCTTCAGCTTTTACCCTCTGGTGAACCTGCCACAGATTGGCGATGAACTCATCACCTCCAGCAACCCTATCAGAGTCAGCATCACCTGTTGAGCCCACAGAGCAGGCTTATGTCAGGTCTTTCAACTGCCAGGGCTACTCACTCCTCGACGACTCCCCCAAGAAACTCCTCATCCTTGCTGATTCTCGCATAGAGCTCATTGTACGTCGTCTGAATGGCCTTGGCTTCCTCAAAACAGCTCTTGGGGAACGGGCTAGGGAACAGTGTTACGGGAGCCGGAATAGCCAAAATCCCATCAGCATCAGCGGCCACAGCCGGCGGTGGACGGATGGTGAGTCCATTGGCAATAGACCAATCCTTGATCGTCTGCACGAGCCGCTCGTTCTCGGCTGCGTTGTCCAAGGCTGGGGGGTAGTTTGGGCCTGTGAGATATGACATTTTCGGGAGTGACTCTAATGGTGTAAGTGAGTGAGCGTCCTGGAGAAGACTATGAGGTTTTGACTTTTGACCACTTGCTGCTTACAAATCTGGGAAGTCTTGGCTGAAGAGTTCAAAATTGGCCGTTTTGAAGCGAGTGAATGTTGACGTTCACCAATTGTTCAAAAGAGGAGCCACGAGGCCCCAGTTGGCATATGGTAAGGACCTTCGAGCCTCTGCTTAGAGCAATTATCGGCCAGCTGAAACGCTCATCCACTGTCCTGGAGCTCAATTGATGTGCTGGAGGCCAGCCAATGCCCCGCATTCACCATCTCTCGTCGCATTGTGATAGCGGGGTGTTTTAGAGTTTGAAGTCTTATCTTATCAGGGCTAGATCGACGCTACTAAATCTTACAGTATTGTTTATGGATCCATACGGTGTCCTTACTTTGGATGTTGTGTGTCCTTCAGCCATAACTGTGCGTATGTAGGCGGGACCCCCATACCCATAAGCCGAGAGTTATGAATCACATACGGCTTTTAATCACCATATTATTATGGCCCTTTAGCCCCCTTTTAAAAGGTTACGATACGCTCGATGGCGCCCTCAAAACTTTGTGCAAGACCTTTCTTTTACAATACTGTGTCAGAAAGACTGTGCACAGTCTTAGCATGAACTCACACACTGTTCCAGCAATGTTCCCATCACACGAACCCCTCTGTTCTTCTGCTGCACCCCACCAAAGGCTACCAAGCCCAAAGCCGAAAACCTCCACAGTGTTCAGCAGCAGTGGGCCTGATCTGCGGTAACATGAACATGGGTTACCATCCTGCGCGTCTCTTCGCGTTTGCTCAAGCTTCACGCGACACCCTCTTGTTTCTTCTTTGGCTGGGGCCAAGGCTCACACAGCTTCGGCTCTCCCCGTGAACGCCCAGTCGGCCTTTCGTCGAGGTTTGTGCATGTCGCTGTCTCAGAATCCTATCTGCAGGAGCTTTGTTCCATGTCCTGCCAGCAAACCTGCCGACTCGTCCGTTGGTCGTTCTCCAGCTGTCGCCACACTCACACACACCTCATGTTGAATCCTGGGCCGACTTGCACACGGAGTGACGGGTAAACGATATTCTGCTATCTTGAGGATTACTCATCTCCATTGCCTCGTCGCATAGAATATCCTCTGTTACATAGCTCCCATCCTGAGCTTCACCAAACAGCTCAATCCTGACAGATAGTTTCGTCGGGACTCATCACCGCCATCGGATTACACTAACTGCATTGTATCTTAGTTGCACTGTACTGTCTCAGTTTGTGAGCTGCGCCGACTTGATTGTACATCCACCGTTCACAACCCTGATCTTCAAAATCACGTTTATTCAAGTCATCGATTGTGCTTCGAGAGAGCACATGAAGTGGGATTGTCGTTTCTAGCTTTCTGTAAGTTATTCCGTATCCTGGGTTCGCCATCTCTTGCCATTGACTGCTCTGTCTTTGCTGCAATCCCATAATCTGCAGTCATGTTTCGCACACTGTTGATTTCGCGAGATGCCCCCTCCTCTCTTCCCTGTATTTATTTTCTACTTGTTCCAACCAACTTCCTCTACTACACCAACTTCAACTGACTTCCTTCATTTTGCTGTTCCTGACTTTCTTCACTCCGTAACCACACCATCTGTCAATTGCAATACCCATCCTTCAAGCCGGCATCATTTGCCGCGGCTTCAAGGGCATCGTTCGTTGCTGGCCTCGAGCCAACACGTTTCGTCGCAGCTTCCAGCCAACATCTCTGGCCGTGATGTGGCTTGAGGCCAAGGGTTTTGCAACTCTCCTCTTCCGCTTTCTCCATTGCCCATCATTTTTCACACCATTTCGCCCGCAATTTTAGAAGTTGATCCTGCAACCGCCGATTTTTTTTCTCATAACCACTCACTGACCACTGACCACCTGAACATCAAGACCAGTCGGTCCTCAAGATGCCTGGGGACGACATAACTGATCCCTTTTTGTGGGATGTGGACCGAGTGGTCCAAGAGCTCTGCACTTCCAATCGGTCATGGAAGGCTCCTTCGGCGAAGAAACTTCCTGACCCAGTCGCTCTTGAAGCCAAGCTTCGGGAGTGCGAAGTTGACGGTGAAGCTCTTCTCACTTACGGGGAAGAACTTGGCTTCCATGAGCTTTGGAACTATCTCGGTATCAAGAAGCTGCCCCATCAATTGGGCCTCAAAAATGCCATCACTCAATTCCAAAAGCGTAGCCAGAGGTACCGACAATGGAAGGCTGAGCGTCGCACCGAATCGGAAGAAGAGGAGGCTTCTGAAGAGGAACAGACCTTAAACGCCGAACCCAGCAGCGCCACATCCCCAAAGGTCTCGATATCTGCGCCGCCTGTCAACAGCTCGGAAGCACCGAATAATAACACTTTACAAAACGCTTCAGATCGTGCGGGTTTGAGCCCAGTTGATTGGAGCGCACCTTTCTTTGGGCCTGTGACAACGGAGCCACCTGCTAAGAAGAGGAGGATTGCGCCGATTACCATCTCGACCGAGCCGACTAGAGTTGGCCCTGCGCCCATTCCTACCGAGTGGGATGCCCTCCTTAGCAAGAGTTCATCGGCATTTACCTTGGAGACCGATTTCCCGTTTTCCCGTACTGCAGGTCTTCCGGACGAGAGTTTTATCCCGGCCAACGCCCGTAACGCCAATGAAGCCGATGACGACTTTAACTTCCAGCACATTGGCCACAAGGTACCTGGGTATCGGCGCATCCAAGCCTACCGAAACTTCAAGCGGTTTCTTCGGTCTAACTCCCTTCCTGGGTTCCAAGACAGACAACCCTCAGAGGACGTGATACTGCCACCATTCGGAGAGTCTGACGACGATCAAAGCGTTGACACCGAGACTTGGGAGGAGTACTTGAAGGAGAAGGAAGAGCGTGAAAGGAGACGGGAGCGTCTGGCCAAGGATGAACAGACTCTCAGTGAGGACCAAGTCCGTGATGGTATCAACCAAGTTCTCCAGGAGCTTGAGGCTCGCTGGCATGAAGAAAAGAAGCCCAAGTATGAGCTTAAGGCTCGGAAGATCTGGCAGGATGCTCGCCGGAATCTCAAGCGCCGCGAGTTCCTGAAGAACCTCAAATCAGAGGTTGAACGCCTCGAGTCGCGGCTTCAGCGTTTGATCAAGGAAATTCTACTCCAGCAGTGGAAGGTTCAGGAAAATGTCCATCGCAAGGTCGCAGATTACCTTGAAGTGACCTTGTTCGAGAAGCTCCATCTTGCTTGGAAGATTGAAGTAATTGAGAGCCTAAGGGCTCCTCCGAAGCCGCTGTCTCTCCCAAGGCCACCTCGCAAGCCTAAGCAGGAAAAGATCGTCGTGGACGATGAAGAAGAGGAAATCCTGTCGAGCGACTACTCCATCGAGTATGACGAGGATGGAGAGGTTCCTCCTACAGAGGATATGAATTCACCTGGGATGGAGATGGATATCGACTCTCCCCCCGCTCTAGATCACGGCCCTGCTCCAACAAGCCCGAACTTGGAGGACTCAGCCACTGTCGAGGAGGGTGCTCAGCCGAGCGCTGCACCTGTCACGTCGCTATCCCCCGAAGGAGAAGTCGTCGAGGTTCCTGCTTCAGCGCAGGCAACCCCGACTAAAGCCAAAGCTAAGAAAGTCCAAGCTCCGGTAACGCCGAAGAACGTTGCACCCGCTCAGACCGAGGTCATCGAGATTTCGTCCTCCCCATGTCCGGAGAAGTCTCGCGATCTTGGAGAGCTCCCCGGTTTCACTGACCTGGAAAGCCTCAAGAAAATCGGAGAAATGGGTTACGAAGTCTGGGAGGGTACAAATGACGCAAATCGCCTTGTCATCGCTATCTTAAACAATGCGTGGTCATCAGAACAGCGTACTGCCCTCGCGAAAGCTATAGTTGGCCAGGATAGTGACCAGGTTTGGCAAGAGTTTATGGAACCCTTCATCACGAAACTTGGTGTTTCGTCACACTCTCCCTCTTCGCAGTCGGCCCCGAGCTCTATAGTCCTTGAACTAGCCAAACTGTTTGATGCTTACATCAGCGTCACAGCAAAACGGATCCCCAAGTCGAGCATGCGCAGCATTACGCTCGCGAGAATGCAGCGGGAGGTCGAGAAGTTTGCTGATTTCTGTGTTCTTCTCAACCAAGTTCTTCCTATTTTTACACAGATCTTTGCACGGACACCGACGAAGAACGTTAGGATTGTCCTCAAATCTCCAGCCGGAAAGACCCCCAGCAAAGAGACGACCACAAACATTGAAGATACCATCGCGGCTGTAGAGGCAGAGATTAAGGAACTCGAAGCAGAGGCAGAAGAAGAACCGTCAACTAAGAAACGGCGGCGCCCCAAGCGCCGAGATCAGGCCGCGGAAGATCTTCGCAAGAAGACTTTCCTTCATGAAGAAGAGCTTTCCCAGCGAGCCAAGCAATTGCGCGAGAAACTGGCTCAGTCCGGCGAGGTCCCCAGCGACAAGTCTCGCCTTATCGTTAACGAGTCCAAGGAGTCTGAAGAGCAGGCCCTGATCTACATCAATGATCATATTGGTTCCAAGATCAAAGACCACCAGATTGAAGGCGTCCGCTTTATGTGGAATCAAGTCGTCCTCAATTCGAGTGTCCGCCAGGGCTGCCTGCTGGCGCATACCATGGGTCTGGGCAAGACTATGCAGGTCATCACTTTGCTCGTCGTCATCGCAGAATCGGCCAATTCACCAGATGAGTCGATTCGCTCGCAGATTCCTGAAGACTTGCGAGAGTCCAAGACGCTGATCCTTTGTCCACCTGGCTTGGTTGATAACTGGTGCGAGGAGATCAGGATGTGGGCTCCGGACAATATTTTGGGACCGGTTCGCAAGGTAGAATCCAGGCTTTCGGTTAACGAGCGGCAGAGGACTGTGAAGGCTTGGGCTGAAAACGGCGGCGTCCTCGTTATGGGTTACGCGATGTTTACCCTGATGATGGATATCAAGGAGGACGAAAAGGACAAAGACGCCAAGCAAGAGATTGCCGATCTTTTGCGGGATGCCCCGAATATGGTCGTTTGCGACGAGGCACATTATATCAAGAATTCTAGCTCTCAGCGCAGCCAAGCAGCGTCGAACTTTAGGACGATGAGCCGCATCGCAATGACTGGCTCCCCCTTGACAAACAATGTCGACGATTACTATGCGATGATCAACTGGGTAGCTCCTAACTATCTTGGCAATTCCAGGGAGTTCCAGGACCGGTTCTCGATCCCGATCAAGGAAGGTCTCTATGCTGACAGCAGTGATGCCCAGAAGAGGAAAGCCAGGAAGATGCTCCAGGTTTTGAAGAAGACAGTGGAGCCCAAAGTTCACAGGAGAGATATCGAAGTCATCCGCAACGAACTTCCTACCAAAAAGGAGTTCATCATTACTCTGCCACTCACCGCAGTCCAGATGAAACTCTACGAAGAATACCTTGGCTGGGTTGTGCATGCTGATTTCTCGGACACAATGAAAGGCAATGTCCTTGCAAAGGCCTGGAGCCTCGTGGCGAGACTAAGTCTGATTCTGGCCCACCCATTCGTCTTCAAAACCTGGTTGGAAGAGCAGAAGAAGAAGGCGAAGGATAAGTTGAGACAGAACGATAAGGCCGGCGATTCCTCCAAAGGGGACGATGAAGACGAAGACAGGGCATTGAATGCGCCCGAACCTCCGAGCGAAGTATTGAGCAATATGCTCGCAAAGGTTGCAATCCGCGATATTGAGAACTATGACAAATCCAACAAAATCCTGGTGCTCCTTCGGATCCTGGACGAATGCAAGAAAGTGGGCGACAAGGTACTTGTCTTCTCTCAGAGCATTCCTACGCTCGACTTTATCGAAAACATCATGAAGAGGAAGAAGATTGAATTCCAGCGGCTTGATGGGAGCACCGACCGTTCCAAGCGGCAGGAGAATGTCAAAAGGTTCAACACCGACCCGAACTCTATGGTGTACTTGATTTCGACCAGAGCAGGGGGTGAAGGCCTCAATATTTACGGCGCCAACCGGGTGGTAATCTTCGACTTCAAGTACACTCCCGCCAACGAGCAACAGGCCATCGGCCGGGCGTATCGACTGGGCCAGACAAAGCCAGTATACGTCTACTGGCTAACAATCGGCGGCACCTTCGAGGACATTATTCACAACAACGCGATTTTCAAGTCGCAGCTAGCACAACGAGTCGTGGACGACAAGAATCCTGATCCACGGAGCAATCGAAACACCAAGGCGTACTTTGCGCCGCCCAAGGTTCCCGAACAGGAAGATCTATCCGGCGCGTTGGGGCACGACTTGGTGCTGGACGCTATCCTCGAGGATGAGGTAGTTGGCCGGTTGGTCAAGAAGGTTACGTCTACCGAGACGTTCGAAAAGGAGGAGACATACGAGCTGTCGGCTGAAGACCAACAGGAGGTGGAACAAAGCGTCCGCATGGAACGGCTGAGGATCGAGAATCCCGAGGAGTGGAAGCGCCTCGAGCATGAACGACTCTGGCAGGCGAGGATCAACCTGGGCATGGCACTGCCGCCTTTCGGGCAACAGGCTTCAACTACCGCAAGTGGTGAGTCTAACAGCAAGTCGAGCAAACAGTCTACGAGCAAAGGCAATCAGGGCAAATTCAAGGTTAGGATCCAAGTGCCTGATCACCTGCGGGAAAAACGACCGCCTCAAGCGAGGCAGCGTTCTCGTTCGTCCTCCCGCAATCCAGCGCAAGTGCGACAGCGTTCCCCTCTAGGTGCTCCGACGGTGGCAAGTCAAGCCAGCAACGTCGGACACGCGAACACATTAGGGAGCTTGCCGGTGCCAAACTTTGCGGTTGCGAATACGGTCATCGCACACCAGCGGCAAGGAATTCCGTCAAATGGGCTTCCCTTGGTCCAGTCAACGTCGTTCAACGAGGCATTTGGTCTTCAGCAAGCACCCATGCAGCAGCAGGAGGTCATGATGCAACAGCAGAATTTTGTGCACCAGCAGTTCAACCAACTAACTGTTCCCAGTTATCCAACCAGCAGCTATGCCGCTCCCATTCTCTACAACGTTCGTCCATATGGGCGCCGGCCCATCAGCGCCCCCGGCTCTTTCGGTGCCTTCGGGGCTGCCTCCTCCTCCCGGCACTACAGCCCCCCTGTCAGGGGCACTAGCGTTCCCCCAGCCGGCCAGCAACACCACGCCGGTCAACTCCCCGCTGGACAACAACATTCCACCGGCGATTTTTCCGCCGCCGAACCCTTTCCTGGCGCCCGTCGCTTCGGGCCCAGGAATCACTAACAGCACCACCCAGCCTTCCATTGTGCCAGCAACCGCCGCCTCTAGCCCGACAACAGTAGGTCTCATGCCAGCACCGGTTCTAGCATCAGTACAAAGCGACTCAAATGTTGCTTTGGGCCAGCAATCCCTGCAGCCTATTCTTGCTGCAGGGACTCATTACAAGGGCTCGCCCATCTCTCCTCCGTCAGCCACCAGCACTGCTGCCCAGAATGCTTCCTCGCCCCAGCCACAGTGGCGGTTCGACTACGAGCCGCTCATCAAGGTTCACAAAACAGTCTTCCGAGAAGGTCGGCATGTTCGTTGCACTCCTGAAGGCCTTGTCAACAGAATCGTCCAGACGCTCAGCCTGAAAAGCACGGGACAGCTGCCTTTCTTGGACAAGCTTCAGTGCTTGGGGGCAGCATCGCGCGAACCTCGATTTGCAGAGGCTATGCTTTCCGGGTACTTCGACGTTTCCCATCTGGTCGAGATGACACGGGCCGAGACCAATCAAATGATTGACTACTTCAAGGCACTGCCTGAGGGAGCCTTCAAGAACCTCGTCTGGACTTCACAATTCAACATTAGAGTATGCAACCGCCCCCTTCGACGACACTATTCATAACAGCAGGTTTCTGTTTGAGGCCAGCAAAAAATCGACCTGCCATTTCGTGAACTCTTTTATCAGGGATACTGAACTGAGCTAACGCCAAGCTTCGGGACAACAGTTACTTCGCAACCAAGCTATGTCTTCCGGTGCAATCCTCGGCAGTGGACCGAACTCGTCACCAAGGCAACAAGACCATCGTCGTCGGGAGAGTTTCAGCAAGGGCAGTCAGCGCGCGTTGCTTCGGTTCATTGGGGACAACTCTGAGTCCCAATCGCAGCCCCAGTCGCAACCACAACCCCAGCAATCATCGTCGTCTGTGTCGTCTTCGCAGCAGATTTCTCGCGTGCAACAACGCCTTTACCAGTCGGTCCCGTCTCTATCGCAACCGCTGCCTAAGAGGCTTCCGTCGACACTGACATCGTCCTCTGCTACAAGTATGCCGGCTAAGGTGGTGCGACCTGGCGATTCAGCCGATGAGCCACAGGTCATATCAGATAACGACTGATTATGATCACTGCGCGTGGCGTGCTGGACTGCGTCTTTGACTGGGGCCCTCTCCTACGGAGCGTTCTTCCGGAGCTACTTTTCGGGTTCTCGTTCTTTCTTTCGGTTTTCCTTTGCGTCATCGTGCATTCACTTCCTTGCGTTATCTCTGGGTTATGTATCACCTTCCCCTTCTCGCAGGGAGGTTAAGGCAAATCTCTTCACTCTTTTCTTTCTCAGTTCGGTAGCATTCAGGGCTTTTCTCTTTTCCTTTTCCATTCATTTCTCTGCGTGTATATCTAAGATACCCTGGGAGGTTCGAGGCCATCATTCGAGGCACATGGTGTAAACGGCGTTACTGGCGGCGGTCATGGCGGTCTACCGGGTAGACAAAACAGAAGGACGATAACCTAGTTGGCTGCGTTGCTGCTTTTCAGATGGGACATTACGATGCTAGTTTGTTGGAGAGCGGGAGGGAATGAAAAAGAGGGTTGACAAGGAGAAAAATAGTTATCTGGAATTGCTGGACGGATATGCTCCTACTCTGGAAGCTCGAAGATGGACGTCTTACAGCCCCCTCTCTTTCTGCAACTGTATATGTTAGTACGATGTTCGGGATTATGTCTGTCGGGTAAATACACTCGATCGTAGCAGTTCTTGTTTTTGGTGGGGTGTCATTTCCCCTCACGGGCTCCATGATGCGAGCACATTGGATCGGACTTGTAGGCGGGCAACCCCATAGAGGGGTAGGTGCGGATATGTAGTGTGTATGCAATGTAAAAATAGGAGCAGGCAAGCTGTCCTTTTCACAAATGTAAGTTTGTCATCGTCATCACTAGTCTTGCTCGAAATGTCCATTCCCTGTTTTGAAGCTCTTTGCCCTGCCCAAAGATCGAAGAACAAGAGACGAGTGGATGACTTCAAGCCGCACATCCATCATTATCTGCCGAGGCAGCGCCGACGTTGCCCTTCAGGCACGTCCGCTGCGGACCGATGCAGGCAAGCCTCATGGGAAGTCTCCAGTACCAAGCGGCGCAGGTTCCGGCGGCTGGCTCACGTGCGGGCAGCAGCAGCGCGGGATGTATCTGTTACCTGTCATGGTAGGGGACCCACTGGAAAAGTGCTGAGCCAATAGGGTGATGGGGATTGCACAAAGGGGGAAAATTGTGCGGGATCCCATTGAAGCGAGAAACAGCGAGCAGTGGGCAGTTGTGGGTACTGCGGTGGACTGCAGCACCGAAGCATGGGCAGATACCGTGACTCCGAAACCAAGGAAGGGCAGCGAGGGATTCGATTGGCCTCGACCTTGGGTGGAAAAGTCCAGGGGGACCCACCGACTCTGCAGGAATCGTGTGAAGGTTTCCGTCCGCCGTTCGCCGACCTTCTGGGCCGCTTCTGACTCTTTTCCTCCTCTCCCCCCCTTTTTTTTCCACCCCGACTCAACAAAAGTCACGAAAAAGTGCCAATTGGCGTCGTGTGCTCTCGTCCCTTTGCCTGTCTGTGCCAGCGCCTCTCTTCCCCTTCTGCGTGCTGCATTGGGCTGAGGTCTCGTCTGCCATCCGTGTCGACTTCACCTGTTCTCTTTTTTTTTTCCCCGTTGCGCAGTTCCTCTATTTTGGTGTTGTCACGGAAAACTCGTGGAAAGTTTCTGTGCTTCCCCGCCCCCGCAAGACCAACGAAAGCCGTGCTCTACAGCAAAACTGCCCGCCATGGACTCAGTTCTGCGCCAATCCAAGGCCATGTGCCCCTTCATGAAGAAGGCCACGGCTGCGGGGCTCCGCGCCATGTCAACCGCTGTGGCCCCCGCTGCCCAGGCCGGCGCTCTCTCGCCGTGTGGCGGCACCATGTCGAAGCTGCAGGTGCTTGCCCGCCGCTGCCCCGTCATGGGCAAGGCCATGGCCATCCAGTCGGCCCGTATCTACGGCTCCGTTGCCGCTAAGGCCGGCATGGCGACCCTTTCGCCCTCCCACT
Organism: Thermochaetoides dissita; assembly: GCA_011800035.1. NCBI lineage: Eukaryota > Fungi > Ascomycota > Sordariomycetes > Sordariales > Chaetomiaceae > Thermochaetoides > Thermochaetoides dissita. The sequence goes on along the minus strand of JAAFKN010000051.1, from coordinate 15,709 downwards.
CTACCTCCGGCGCCCGCCATGCCAACCACAGTGGCAAGTCTGGCAAGGCGAAGCTGCATACAAGCCGCTCGCAGGATGCTCAGGCTGTTGAGGGCACGCTGTTCCGGGAGCAGGGTGAGTACATTGTGTCACTGATGAGAGTTCTTGAGGTAAAATGACTTACTGACAGCTCGTCTACCAGTCCCTATCCCTCCCCGATCCCCGGCGAAGCAGCAGCCTGTTACCGCCTCTACAAACACGGCCACTGCCACACGCGTGAACCCTCCCGTAACCCATCCGGCCACCAAGTTCGACTATGAGGCCTTCTATACTGCTGAGCTGGACAAGAAGCACAAGGACAAGTCGTACCGCTATTTCAATAACATCAACCGCCTGGCTAAGGAGTTCCCCCGCGCCCACATGGCCACCAAGGACAAAAAGGTGACGGTTTGGTGTGCCAATGACTACCTGGGCATGGGTCGCAACCCGGAGGTTCTCAAGGCCATGCACGAGACACTGGACGAGTACGGCGCCGGCGCCGGCGGTACCCGCAACATCTCGGGCCACAATAAGCACGCAGTTGAGCTGGAGGCGACCATTGCCCGTCTTCACCACAAGGAGGCTGCTCTGGTCTTCAGCTCTTGTTATGTGGCCAACGACGCTACCCTCGCGACTCTCGGCAGCAAGCTGCCCGACTGCGTGATTCTCTCGGACGCGCTGAATCATGCGTCCATGATCCAGGGCATCCGTCACTCGGGCGCTCGTAAGATTATCTTCAAGCACAATGATGTTGAGGATCTGGAGCAGAAGCTGGCCTCGCTGCCCCTGCACATTCCTAAGATCATTGCCTTCGAGTCCGTCTACAGCATGTGCGGCTCGATTGGCCCGATTGAGAAGATCTGCGATCTAGCTGAGAAGTACGGCGCCATTACTTTCCTCGACGAGGTGCACGCCGTCGGCATGTACGGCCCTCACGGCGCCGGTGTGGCCGAACACCTCGATTTTGAGGCCCACCTACAGGGCCGTCACAGCGGCACCGTCATGGACCGCGTTGACATCATCACCGCTACCCTCGGCAAGGCCTATGGCTGCGTTGGTGGCTACATTGCCGGCAGCGCCAAGCTGGTCGACACGATCCGCTCGCTGGCCCCTGGCTTCATCTTCACCACCTCCCTGCCGCCTGCCGTCATGGCCGGTGCCCGCACCGCTATCGAGTACCAGATGCGTTCTCCTACTGAGCGCCGCCTGCAGCAGCTCCACACCCGCGCCGTCAAGGAGGCCCTCACCCAGCGCGACATCCCCGTCATCCCCAATCCCTCGCACATTGTGCCCATCCTGGTCGGCAACGCCGAGCTGGCGAAGCTCGCCTCCGACAAGCTGCTGCACGAGTACGGCATCTATGTCCAGAGCATCAACTACCCGACCGTCCCTGTCGGCCAAGAGCGTCTGCGCGTTACCCCGACCCCCGGTCACACCAAGGAGTTCCGTGACGAGCTCGTCCGCGCGATTGATAACATCTGGACCGAGCTGGGCATTAAGCGCACTTCCGACTGGGCTGCTGAGGGCGGCTTCATTGGCGTTGGTGAGCCTGGCGTCGTTGAGCCCCAGCCTCTGTGGACGGACGAGCAGCTCGGTATTGCGGACGCTACCCGCGATATCCTGCGCGAGATCATGGCTGAGTCGGCTGCGGCCCCGGCTGCTGAGCCCACCAGCGGGCTGGCTGTCCCCGGCGTGACGGAGCGCCTTCTTGAGCGTGAGGCTAGGGGCCTGATGGCTGCTGGTGTTTCGGCTTAAGCGGCTTTCGTTTACCGGCTTTTGAGTCGGATTGATCGTCGTCGTGGCCGCTGGGGACGCGCTCAGCCGACCCGTCCTGGTCGGGTTCTCTTTTTTTTCTCTCACTCTTGTCTCTCTTGTCGCCGGTAGCCGACAGGACGTACTAAGGACGCTCGTTGGAGCGAGCGGCCTCGACTTGGAGGGGATATGACTATTGATTGATCACATACCTATCGAGGGTACACAGTCACAGCACACATAAATCTTCGATTCGTTGGACTGGTTCTTCGTTTTTGCCCACTGATGGGCAGGAGGTAAAAGGAGAGTGCAGGTCTTCTTTAGTTTATTAGAAAAAGCATCGGCATATTTGCTCGCATGCAATAAAGAAGTATGTTTCTGGCTGGCCTTCTCGAATTGAGGGGCCGTGAGATGCCATCAACATTGTCTGTCCCTTTGTTTGCCGAGAGTGAAGTGCGTGATGTATTATGTGTGGTGCCCCCTAAGGGAGCCCGTACTGTGTATGGTAAGTTACGACGATACAGCAAGAGTCACGGCCCCGGATAAAAGCGGTTGAAGCAGGCTCTGTCGTCTCAACGCGTGAAGTGTTTCTTGATCTGGAAGATCGTGTAAAAGTCTTAAGTAGAATATTTTCAGTAGGCTTAATTCATCCTATGCTTTGCGAGGCTGAGCTTCCTCTCCTTGATAAGACCAAGAGGTGGCAATCGGAAAAGGACGAACCGGCAGGCCGATTTTCGGCGCTGTCTCCGCGGGATTTTACGGGCCAGGTCAGACGAAAGTTACAGACAACCAGCATTGCATGCAAGCTTTGAGCCTCAGCTGAGTTCAGCTCCAGCATGGTATGGCAATTTTGCCTAGGGAGAGCTCTGAAGTTTCATGTTTCCATATGACAGGCATGTTCATGGGTGGCATGATGGTCAGTCTTTTCAAGTCAGCAATAGGAGGTTTGTGTGTCAGGGGCTGTAGTGAGTGTTGGGTGGTTTTCTTTGAAATCTATAACAAAGCATTGTTGAATACAATCCCGTTGTTTTAAACACCACCTTGCTAACTACTTTCAAGTTTGTGAAAGTCGTCCATCGTTGTGCGTGACCTTGACTTGGACCCATTACCCGTTACCTAGGAACCCCCCCACCACCCCTGTCGATCATCGTGGGAAACTTTTTGACCCCTCCCCCGCAATCTTTCAGACTCACACCACGGGGCTCATCCTCACAACATCACCACCAGCTTTGATCTGGACAGCACCGACGGATTTAGTCCAAAAATTCGTACAAAATAACCGCCAAGATGTCGAGCTACGACAAGTACCAGGTATGATTCCAATTGGCTGTCCCGGTCATTTTCAATGGCTTCGAAAGCTTTGAAACTCCAGGATAAAAGTCCCACCAGGACATCATATCTCGTGTGATGATCACAACATGTGTACTGACAAGCCATGCGTAGACCCCCCTCAGTACGAGGTATGCATCGCAGGAGATGATGACCATCTTCTCGGCCCGCGAGCGCGCCAGCACCTGGCGTCAGCTCTGGGTCTGGTTGGCTGAGGCCGAGAAAGAGCTGGGTCTGCCCATTCCCGATGAGGCTATCGAGCAGATGCGCGCCAACGTCGTTGTCTCGGACAAAGCGTTTGCTGTTGCGAGAGAGTATGAGGCTAAGTTCAGGGTAGGTTTTCCTAGCACTGATTTTACTGCTTAGTGAAGATGTTAGCTGACAAGGGAACATATAGCATGATGTCATGGCCCACGTGCATGCCTTTGGTGAGGTATGAATTTCGAGATGGCTCATGAAGCGGCTTTTAAGATATCCTTCAATGCATGGAAATGAGCGGTAGTAACTGATGTGCTCTGTTAGGATGCACCCGCGGCTGCTGGCCACATCCACCTTGGTGTAGGTGACCTCAAATAACATGTCTTACCCCTGCTTCACTGGCATGGCCCAGTTGTTTTGATATCAACGCCTTACTGACAGCATGATAGGCTACCAGCTGCTATGGTGAGCTTTACTGCTCCTCTGCTTCTTCTCTAGGGAATATCAGAATGCTAACCCCGTCAAGTCACCGACAACGCCGACCTGATCTTCCAGAAGCGCGCTCTGGACCTCATCCTGCCCAAGCTGGCCAAGGTCATCAAAAACCTGCAGGAGTTCGCCCTCAAGTACAAGGACATGCCCACCCTTGGCTTCACTCACTACCAGCCCGTAAGAAACCCCTACTTTTTGTCTAATTAGTTCATCAACTGACACACCTGTAGGCCCAGCTCATCACTGTTGGTACGGACAAGCTCCCTTAAAAAGCTCGCTACAAAGTATCAGGTTATAACGATATAAAACAGGCAAGCGTGCTTGCCAGTGGATCCAGGAGCTCATGATGGACCTTGAGGACATCGAGACCGCTCGTGACAGGCTCCGCTTCCGTGGTGCTCAGGGCACTACCGGCTCTCAGGCTACCTTCCTTGAGCTGTTCAAGGGCGATGCCAGCAAAATCACTCAGCTGAATGAGGTAGGCTCAAATGGTGTTGTTAAAGTCTAGGAACAAGTGGGCTGACAATGCTGTAGATCCTCTGCAAGAAGGCCGGCTTCCCTTCGTGCTACCCCATCTCTACCCAGACCTACACTCGCAAGGTGAGTATCTTTTGTGTCCGCCTCATATCTAATGGCATTCACTGATGAAGATAGGTCGACCTCCGTGTTGCCAACGCCGTCTGCGCCCTTGGTGCCACTGCTGCCCGTATCTGCTCGGACATCCGCCACCTCGCCAACCTGAAGGAGATCGAGGAGCCCTTCGAAAAGACCCAAATCGGTAGCTCGGCCATGGCCTACAAGGTATGGATCTCGCATCCTGTGTTAATGAGGTGAAGCTGCTAACACTTTGACCAGCGCAATCCCATGCGCTCGGAGCGTATCACTGCCCTGGGGCGCAAGCTCGCCCGCCTGCCGGCTGACTTCACTGCTACTTTCGAAACCCAGTGGTTCGAGAGAACGTAAGTCGCACTCTTTGAATGGTTCTTGCGGATTCATGCTGACAAAATGTCCAGTCTTGATGACAGTCAGTTTCCCCTTCTCACCCTAACCCTTGAACTGACTCCTTTTCTCCCTCTTAATAACCCCGGCCTTATGATTTTGGTTACTGACCACAAACAGGCGCTATCCGTCGTATGGACATCCCTGAGATGGTGAGCCGATACGTTCCCGCATGCCTCTCATCAGCATACTAACCGTCCATCAGTTCCTTCTGGCCGACTCTATCCTCCTGGCCCTTGACAACGTGACCAACGGCCTCGTTGTCTACCCCAACGTCATCCGCGCGCACATTGACCAGGAGCTTCCTTTCAGTATGTTTTCATATTACAACGGTTTTTTTTCTCCGCCTGCAATCCCTTGATGCTAACGGCTTTGTCAACAGTGGCCACCGAGTCTATCCTCATGAAGCTCTCCACCCACGGCATCTCCCGCCAAGATGCTCACGAGGAGATCCGCGTTCTGGTTTGTTTGTCCCTTGGTGATCTTCGTATAGCATGTGTACTAACAACATGCAGTCCCACCAGGCCAGCGACGTCGTCAAGCAACAAGGTGGCAAGAATGACCTGCTCGAGCGCATCAAACGCACCGAGTTCTTCAAGGTGAGTTTCATGCCACTTCCCTATCCACTCATCAATCTCATAATTAACACCATGTAGCCCGTCTGGGACGAGATCGACAACCTCCTCGACCCCAAGCTGTTCATCGGCAACTGCCCCAAGATTGTCGAAGACTACTGCAACGGCGAGGTTGCCGAGAAGCTGGCCAAGTACAAGGATGCTCTGGACAAGGCAGAGACTGCCCAGCTGTCTATCTAAGCTGTTCAGCTATTCCGGTTTGAATTGTTTTTCTGATATTCTGTGTATTGGCGGGTGGCTTCTTTTTGTTGGCATAGTCTGTAGATCTGGGATGTAAAAGAACAAAAGAAAAAAGGCCTGGGAATTCTGGTTCAAAGCATGTTGATTGAAAAAAATTCCTGGAGAGACTCGTTCAACACCAGGGGTAGTATCAAGAGATACCTAGAAGAATACAAAGAATAGGATCGTGTACCCTCGCAGCCAAAGCACTTGTGATCTGGATAGTCGTTAGTTTTATTTCCGAGGGCGCATTTCTCAGGTTCCTGAATCTACACCGAGTTGGATAAAGTTGATGAATTCGAATGGACAGACCTCGTGGGCAGATATTTACCCGCACAATACCCCTCATATAGAATCTGCTCTTATACGGCCTTCGAATAGTATGGTACAGTGAAGTGCATCCGGTTCTTGCCATTCTGGAATTTATCAATCACTCTGGATAAATCCAAAGTGACACTTCACTGGTCGGCTCCGTAGACCAAGCACACAGTCAGTGTCTGAACTCACACTTTGAGGTCCCTTCTTGACCTTGACTCTATGCGCGAAATGGTTGGCTTCAGGGCACCGCGCCAACTTTATCACTAGATGTCCGGGCAAAGGAAATTAAGGTGACTGCTCCCGGTAATATTGACTCTAGGGGAGAATCTGGAGTTGATGCAGGATGCTTTTAGGGAAGAGAGGGGGAACATGTAGACCACCTGCTATGTATATGAGCCACTCGTCTTATACATTATCAGAAATCCAAAACAGACCACCAATCTTCTCGAAGGACTACCACAGATAGAACTCGGCCGGAGTTCTTCCAATACAAGCCAGATGAAGCATCTTACAGTCCTCCTCACAGCAGCAGCGGGGGCCTCGGCTCTGTCGCGCCCCACGACAAGCCAGCACCATCACAGTCGACCTTACCCGCACATACCAACGTATCGATGGCTTCGGCTTCAGCCTCGCCTTTCAGCGAGCAAACCTCATCACCAACCTCTCCGACAAGACCAAGCAGCGCGAGCTGCTGGATCTGTTGTTCAAACGGACAACAGGGGCAGGCTTCACCATCCTGCGGAACGGCATCGGCTCCCCGTCGAACTCGAACTCGGATTGTATGAACACTATTGCCCCGAATAACCCCGGAGGACCTAACGCGCAGCCGCAGTATGTGTGGGACGGGAAGGATAGCGGACAGCTTTGGATATCGCAGCAGGCGGTGCAGCTGTATGGGGTGAAGACTATTTATGCGAGTATGTCCCCAGCTCCTGAAGGAGAAGAAACAATGGTGGCTGACGGATACAGATGCTTGGAGTGCCCCCGGCTACATGAAAACCAACGGCCGAGACACCAATGGAGGCACTCTATGCGGTCTACCTGGCGCACCCCGCGCCAGCGGTGACTGGCGCCAGGCCTATGCCAACTACCTCACGGCATATATCAAGTTCTACATGCAGGAGGGCGTGAACATCACACACCTCGGCTTCCTCAACGAACCAGAGTACGGCGCCAGCTACGCAAGTATGCAAGCCAACGGCCAGCAGGCCGCCGACTTCATCAAAATCCTGTACGCAACCCTCGAACGCGAGGGTCTAGCCCCCCAGGTCGGGATTACCTGCTGCGACTCGATGGGCTGGCAAAACCAAGTCAACATGCACAACGCGATCCGGTCTGCTGGCGCAGAACAATACCTCCGCGCCGTAACTCCCCACCTCTACACCGGCTCTCCCTATGCCCCAATGACCGCCAACCCGCCCGTCTGGCTCTCCGAGCAATGCGACATCCAAGGAACCTGGACAACTGCCTGGTACGCCAACGGCGGCGCCGGCGAGGGTCTCACCTGGGCCAACAACATCTACACGGCCCTGGTCAACTGGAACGTCTCGGCCTACCTCTGGTGAGAGGGCGTGCAATGGCCGAACCCGAACACCAACGAGAAGCTGATCAAGGTGGACAACACGACGAATACGTACGAGGTGAGCCGGCGACTGTGGGCGTTTGCGAACTGGTCGCGGTATGTTAGGCCGGGGGCAATCCGCGTCGCGACATCGGGGTTACCGTCGGGGCTGAGGACGGCGGCGTTTAGGAATGTTGATGGGGCAATTGCTGTTGTGGCGATTAGTTCGAGTGGGAGTGCTGCAAATGTCAACATTCGGGTGTCGGGTCTCGAGGAGGAGAAGAAGCCGGTTGCGGTGCAGGCGTTTGTGTCGGATAATACGACGAACTGTCAACGAACTGAGCGACTGTGTCGGCGGATAGGATAGTGTCAGGGCCAGTTGCGGCGAGGTCGATCATGACTTTCTTCATCTTGCCTGCTTGAGGATATTGAGGGTTGAGAACTGGCTGGGAGCCAGGAAGTGGTGGCCTGGGCAGGTGAGGGTCGGGGTCCGGGTGGTGAGGTGAGGGATAACATCAGGGGCACGGCTGTTGCCGAGGAGATGACTTACGGGCTTGAGGTGTCTTGCGGTGATAAATAGTGTTGCTTAAACGATATGGCAGCATCGAGAACGTCGGTGTGCGTCAGGAGTTTGCGGTTTGGGGGGAAGTTTTCAACAGTTCAAGGGCTGCAGCAGTGCAGGCCAACTCGCTGGTTTTTGTAGAAATGCCAGGGACCCCATATGAGGGCAACAGACTATGGCATCTTTGAGCCAAGAAGATTTTTTTGCCAAAACGGTCTTTTTTTTTTTTTTTTGAGATTTCATCCAACTTATTGTGGTACAGAAAGCTCCTTTGATCTCCTGTTCTTTCCCTATCATCTATGGAGAGCATAGGATATGGATCTATGGTATTTACTGTGTGAACAAGAGATGATGTTGGAGAAGAGTTGTGATTCGGTTGCCTGGTAGCTGAACTATCACATACTTACCTTGAGAAAGGAGTCCCTTAAACAGTCTGCCTGTTGCTAAGTCTCTTGACATAGAGTTTGAGGTTGTATATGAAACGTGAAGAGCACAGGATGAGGTTGACGGCATCCAATGAAACTCTTCCAAATCAGGACGTTACCCCACTTTTTTAGCAATTCCCAAGTTCGAGAAATGCGTAGCATGTAGCATCGTGGGAACCGTTTTAACCTCTTGTCATTGAACATCAACTGCTCTATTTCTTGTTATCTCTTGTGACTTTGGGCCGATTCAGAAGACTCGGTCTCTGCTCACATCTCATCTAACTCTGTTCAATCCATTTGGATAATTGAATTTTCTTAACCTCAAACATCAACACTCAACACACGAGTATCATCAATGGGGACAGAACTCGGGTTTGTGCCAGCTGGATTTGGCCTGAGCGGCGAGTGGAGGAGAAGCCATACCGATGCCGACCTCAAGTACACGCTGTACCTGGTTACAGACTCGAGCCCCCAAATCCTGGGCGACAGAGACCTGTGCGACGTCGTCGAGCAGGCCATCAAGGGTGGCGTCACCATCGTCCAGCTGCGTGAGAAGAACTGTGACACGCGCGAATTCATTGAGAAGGCTCGCCGTTTGCATGCCGTCACCAAGAAATACGACGTGCCGCTGCTCATCAACGACCGCATTGATGTTGCCCTGGCTGTGAACTGCGAGGGTGTTCATATTGGACAGGATGATATGGGTGAGTTGTGGACTGCAGGATCAAGCAATGGGGATCTCTCTCGCTGACATACCGGGCCAGACATTCATGAGGCCAGGAGGCTGCTGGGCCCCTGGGCCATCATCGGTGTCACAGTGAGCACTGTGGAGGAGGCCATCAGGGCCGCAGCGGATGGTGCCGACTATCTGGGTATTGGCACTATCTATACCACTTCAACGTAAGAAGACGGTTTGCACGCTTAACGGCACCATTACTAACCCCTTCCCCCCTCCCCCACAGCAAGAAGGATACCAAGCACATCATCGGCACCGCGGGTGTTGCCCGTATCCTTTCAGCCCTCCACAAGGCTGGGCATTCAGTCGACTGCGTCGGTATCGGCGGCATCAATGAGTCCAACGTGCACCGCATCGTCTACCAGTCCGCCGCCGACCGTGACCGGATTTTCCTAAAGGGTGTAGCCGTCGTCAGCGCCATCATGGCTGCCCCCGATCCGCAAGCTGCTGCAAAGCGGCTGAAGGAGAAGATGACGAGCGTGCCGCCCTATGGCGTGGACGTACCCTCGCACATTGCTGATACAACGGAGAAGGTACTCGCTGAGGTGCCAAGTGTGATTACTGCGGTTGATGCCAACACGCCGCTTTCGCATAACATGACTAACCTTGTATGACCCCTTGCGATGTGTCGTTAACGGGAATAGGGGCTAACATTGAGCAGGTTGTGCAAAACTTTGCCGCCAATGTTGCTCTGGCCGTCGGCGCCTCGCCCATCATGTCCAACTGCGGCGACGAAGCCGCTGATCTGAGCAAGCTGGGCGGCTCGTTGGTCATCAACATGGGCACTGTCAACGACGATGCCCTGGCCAACTACATCAAGGCCGTTAGGGCATACAATGCTGTCGATCGCCCCGTCATCTTTGACCCCGTTGGGTACGTCTACTGTCCCCATTGACCATTTCTACATTACTAACCCCCCTTCCAGCGCCGGAGCAACCACCATCCGCCGTCAGGCCGTCAAGACTCTCCTGCACGAATGCTACTTCGACGTGATCAAAGGTAACGAAGGCGAGATTCGCACCGTCTTCGGCGAGAGCGACGTGAAGCAGCGCGGCGTCGACAGCACCAGCACTCTCGACGAGACCGCCAAAGCGACGCTCGTCCGGGCACTCGCCAAGCGCGAGAAGAACGTCGTCGTCATGACCGGCAAGACGGACTATGTCAGCGACGGGATCAACACGTACGCCGTGGAAAATGGCCATCCGTACTTGGGCCTGGTTACCGGTACGGGTTGCACGCTGGGCACGGCGATCTCGGCGGCTGTTGCGAAGAGGACGGCGTATGGCAGGATTGTGCACGTCATTGCCGCGTTGTTGCACTTCGAGATTGCTGCGGAGCTAGCGGCTGAGAGAGCCGATGTTAAGGGGCCGGGAACGTTCTTGCCGGCGTTCTTGGATGAGTTGTATAGGATCCGGAAGGATACTGTTGAGGAGAATTTGGAGTGGTTGCAGAGAGCGAAGGTTAGGAAGATTGAGCTTGGGGAGTAGGAGGGCAGTACAAGCAGTAAATGGTTCTCTAACCTATTGGAGATCGTTCCGATTTTGTTCTTATAATTATTTCCTTTATACCCTCAATATCACGAACCTCACTGCCCTGACTCCAGATATGGCATGCGTGCGTATTTAACAATTATATTATCTCGCTCCGATCGCTAACATGACCGGCCCACTCTCCCCAGTTGTAGCTCGGCTCACAACATCCAAAATGCGGGGTACTGGGGTACCGTCGGCTCTCCGCCGGCAGCGCTTACCCCGATCCTGACATCTGGGCTGTCCCGGCCTGTCATCCGTTGCCCCGCCTGCGCATCTCGGGCTTTCTTAGTCCTGAACTGTACATCTAGACCTCCTTAGCAACCCCCACCAACGACATCTGGTTCGCGTGTCACTGATCTTCCATGTTCCTTTGGTGGCTCTGGAGTACGGATATAAGTTCCTACTTGCCTCGGTCCGGTCCATATCCGTTCCTTTTAGACTCTCGGGTGGTCTGCTTGCTGGGTATAGAGTCGCTGGGCGAGCAATTGATCGTGCTGTAGTTGGTTCTCGGCTTCATTCGTGTCGCCGATTTCGTTCTTCATCCTTCGCGTCAACGTCATCATCATCATCATCCACAATGGCTGCTCCTGCGCCTGAACGCCGGTTCAGTATGTTGCCTCCTATTACTCCTCGGCATGAATGAGAAAGTTGGATCACTAACACTGTCGCAGAGAACCCGGCTCTCTTGTAAGCCTGCCATGTTCATGATGAACACTCGTCACTAAACTAAACGGGCCCCTCAGTGTCTGCGACATTCAAGAGAAGTTCCGGCCGACAATTTTCGAGCTGGACAAAGTGTACGTCTTCCCCCGCCCCTCCCACTTCCCCTTGCCAACCATATTAACCTTCGTCTAGGATCCTCACAACCCGCAAAATGCTCCTCTCCTCCCTTCACCTCTCCATCCCCATCTTCGTGACAACCCAAAACCGCGCCCGCCTAGGCGACACCGTTTCCGAGCTCAAGCCTCTCCTCCAGCAAGCCGCCGACAAGGGCCTGCTCCAGGCCGACCTCGACAAGACCCGCTTTAGCATGTACCTCCCCGCGATCGCGTCACACCCCATCTTCTCCAGCGGCAAGAAGGCCGAGGTCGCCATCGTGGGCATCGAGTCACACGTTTGCGTGACACAGTCGGCATTGGATCTGCTTGCGGCGGGTCATAGGGTGTACATCATTGCCGATGGTGTCAGCAGCTCGAATAAGGAGGAGGTGGGCATTGCACTACAGAGGTTGAGGCAGGCTGGTGCTATTGTTACCTCCAGCGAGAGCTGGCTTTATGAGTTGATGGGCGATGCTGCGATCCCGGAGTTTAAGGGTATGGTGAATGTGGTGAAGGAAACGATGCGGGATACGAGGGCTGCGCTGCAGGGTCTGCTGGGGAGTAAGATCTAACCTGTGATTCGGTTTAGAGAGATGTAGAGGGATGAGTGTAATATAATATGCAAGCTTGCTAGCAAGTTGTGGGATTTATCACATTTTTTTTCTGCTCTTGTTATTCTGCTGTTCTGCAAATCATTGTCTGCTACTTAGGGATGATGTCCGCTTTCGTTTTCCTCCCTTTCCATCTTTCTCTCGCGCCTGCAAGTTTCGGCCCCAAACTGTTCCTCGACCTCCCCAAAGTCGTTTCCATTCATTCATCCAGCCGCCCATACCCATTAGCCCTTCCATTTTCGCCCCTCTTTAGCAGATGACAAACGCGTAAGCCCAAAATTAAGCAATACCAACTGAGTAAGAAGGTAGGCTGCTGAAAGAGTCGAGAGCTGAGATGTCCTCGTATGTAAAAAGAACAATCACTACCTTCCTTACCAAAAAGCAAGCAAATCACTCCGCGGCCGCAGCTGACCCATTTGCCTTTGTGCTAGGCTGCGCTGGTGTTGCTATCCACGAGAAGGCCGTCGCACTTCCTAGCGGGTTATTCGCCGTCCTGGGAGCAGGAGGGATCTTTATCCCTACCGTCCCTGCCGTCAAACCCTCTTGTTTGCCAACCTCACCACTGTCACCGAAATTGCCCACCGCTGGGGTGCTCACGCTCCTCTTGGGCCCCCAAGTGACGGTGTTACCCGAGCCTGAACTACCCCCTTCCTGTCCTTTCCGACGCTGGTCATTTGGGCCGTTGCTGTTGGAGACTCCATTCCGAAGGGGCGGCGCCGGCTCATAGGCCGCTCCAGTCCGAGTTGTCGATGAGCTGCTGGACTTGTTGGGACGAAGAACCTTCATGCTGCGGGGCCGAGCAGCGGGCTGGTAGCCACTCAGAGGCGTACCATCGCCCAGGCCAGCGGCTGTCTGACGCCAAGGGGTTCTGATGGCTGCTGCAGCGGTAGTTTCGCGACGGACGGGTTCCGTGGTCGTAGTCGCCGACGTGGTGGACGATTCCTTTTTCAGGGGTTGGACAGGCTCTGGCTGGCTTGGCTCCACGGGCTGCTGTTGCTGCTGCTGCTGCTGCTGTTTCTCGTCATTTTCAGACGTAGTGTTAAAAGATGCCACAGGCTTGGAGGGCTGGCTTATGGGAGTTACGGCCGTCGATGAAACTTTTCCTTCGGTACCATTCTCAGCTGGCTTAACTTCAGACATGCCCTGGTCCCTGACAGGTTGAGCTGCCGACTCCTTCACCAGCCTCTCACCGGTCACAAACTCCGGTGCGGCGGCATTCAGCTTAGGCTTGCTCGGCAGCACGTGAGTTGTCGTGAGGTACTTGAAGACAGAATCATTTTCGGGCCGTACGAATGGGATCGAAAGCTTGTCACGATCGCTCCCATACAGAGTCATGAGGTTTTGGGAGAGTAGGATGTCAGCACTGTGCATCCGGAGAGTATGGCTGCCGATGCAGACACGGATGCCCTTAGCCTTGGGCGGTACCTCGGGTTGATCCATGCCAGTCACTTCGAAAGAAGCCGTGATGCTGGGAAGCTGCGGGGCAGGGCTCGTCGACCGAGAATTGGCCTGCACGACGCGCGCCTCAGCCAAGAAAACGGGGAGCGTGATCCTGTGAACACCGTCCACATCCCTGTGGATTCGGTTGACCAGGTCAAGCTCCTTGAGCAGCGAGTATTCAACCGTCGACTTCTGGGACCCGGTGCACACCACGGCATAGAGCAGCCCCTCGGAAGTCCAGTTCGTCGTCAACCAGCACCGAATGATCGACGGGGGCGAACCCAAGATGTAGTAAACGGCAGGCGGCTCGGGGACATCTAGTGGCGAATCATCCTCGCGGCCGCCAATCATAAAATTGGTGTCGAGTCCAAGACTACTGGTGCGTCCTGAGATGCCGGAATGCACTGAGTGGACCGAGTGACCTGCCGAGCTGTGTCTGCCGTCCGACTTGTGCGAATACGTGCGCTCCATCATCTGGTGGCCACCCATGCCGCTAGATGGCCGACCGGGGCCAAAATCACCCGAGTGACGACCGCCATGGCCAAAGTTAGCGCCATGCAGGGCACTCTCATCAAACCGAACGCTGTTAGCCCGCGATGCTGCGCCCCTTCGTATCGGCTCGTCGTCGGGTTCGAGCCGCAGGGTCCCGAGCAGGTGATCACCCTGCTCGTCGAGGTCGCCAAACAGCTCGGTTGAAGGAATGTGCACCGGTCCTGTGGCAACGACCTCGATTAGCGTGGTAACAAGAAAGAGGAAGGAGGGGATGCGCGAAACAAGAACGAGATAACTAATGATATGGGCTACGGACCATGTTGCGGAGTCCCGCCGAGCACGCTCGGGAAGGGCGAGTTCCAGACGGACTTCAGGGCAGCGTCATCGGCCTGGCGCTTCTCCAGCATGCGTATTCGCTCCCCATGTAGCTGTTGCACATGGTGGAGACGCTTCAGCTCCATCTGCACATCTTGTAGCTCATCGCGGGTGACAATGTTGAAGACCGGCTCCATCCCCCAATGGACTGAACGCGACAATTTTGTGTAGGACAGTGCGTTTGGGGCCAAACGGCGGCCGGGGCGGGCGCGAAAGAGGGAAAGGAAAAGGCGTTTTGTCCCGGACGCAGATCGATGGCTAAAGATCTGCAGACAGAAGAGACAGAATGGGACCGCTGAAGTGTGGCTTGCAAACCGGAGGGGTCGTTGGGTATCGTGTTTCCTCGTTTCTAACCTCGGTCTGATTGTCTCAGTTGTCGAGGCCGACCATCCCCCACATCACCCGCAGAGACCCCCAGGTCCTTCAGCGATCTGTTGCTGTCCCTCCCGCGCCCGTGTCCTGCGATCTGCCTGCCGGGATGGGTACGGCTTGTTCAACGTCACAGCGTGGGAAACGACTCGGACTCACGACGACTCTGCGTGGGTTGTTTGTGGGTATATCGGCGTGAGGAAGGGGTACGAAGTAGCCTCGTGAGGAAGGATTCGCGGAGGGAATTCTCGACGCTGGACTTTGAAGCCAGTAACCGAGTCGGTTGTTTCGATCGGCAGGAGATGTAGAAGGCAAGAAGCACCTAAAGCAAGAGAGCAACGAGTATGATCTCGGATGAAGAAGCCCGTAAATTATTGGGTCCGGCAAGCGCAGGGCAAATGCTGAGTGTTGCGAGGGAGGCGGGCAACTCTTCTGCGGATCGTATCGAAGCAGGGCGCGGGCAGTGTCGCCTTCGGGATTGGAGCACCTAAATGGCTAAGCCACAGAAAGCAGTAGAAAATGGGATGAAATTAAACTGATAGTTGAATGAGTCAACACACTGGAAAAGTAGACAATGTTGAGAAAGCAAAATGGGCAGGAAGCGGATTGTCGGATGAATGTGCGCGGCACGGCCGTCAGAGATGAGTGTTGGTGATTGTAGGCGTGGTCGGGAATGTTTGGGTCCTTTTGGAGGGACGAGCTCGGTCGACGGTCTGGCTGTCTGGCTGTCGATCGGCACCCGTGTGGCCCGCGTGCGAATGGAACCCTAGACGACGACCTGGTGTGTGCGAAGCGTGGAGCTGAGATCAGTGAAGCGGGATGTCGGGG
>JAAFKN010000050.1:0-26862 GCA_011800035.1 Thermochaetoides dissita | reverse complement strand
GTGACTTCCTCGAGTACCACATCCGATTCAACCACCCCCCGAGTGCGATCAAAACTTGCTCTTGCGGCGCGACGGTCTCTAGAGGCCACTTCTTCCGGTGCCCCCTCTCCTCCTATAACAACCCACTTGCTGGCCGCCTAGACCCTAGAGCGTTTTGGCACTCATACCAGCTATTTGAGAAAAGAACATCACAACTCGAACTTTACGGCTCAGCCAGGGACCATCAAACAGGACAAACCATCCCCATTCTACTCCCTCCCCGCTCTCTCACGCACGACTGTACAATCCCGAACGATGACCACCCCTGGCGACGAAGAGTCAGAATCAGAAACCTCTAGTTTGGACATCTACATATCTCACGCTCTCCCCTCGTAACCCAATTTTTTTTTCTTCCTACATCTTTCCCTTTCTCCAATACCGCCCTTTTATCTCACGGATACACACCGGTTTTCCCTCTCGGGGTTTTACCGCGTGTACATAGCTTAAACTAGCAGCGCATATGTACCTTTTGCCCGCCGGCGTCGTGGGCACGACCGAGCATCCTCATGGGTGACCCAGGTCGGAAATGCAATTCAATCCAATTCAATTCAATCCCCCACCCCACACTGCATGTTGGCGTCGCACAGTACGCAACTGTCCAAAAAGTGAGGCTTTCGGCATGAAATCTTCAGAGAAGCACAATCATTTGGTCAACATATGATCGCTGATTCGCACTTTGTATGCCCTCATGCAGATGCAACCGCCAGTGGATAGCATCCCAATTGGTGGGAGCGGATGGCAGCATGGATGATGTCCTTTGCCCCCATCACAAACGGGCTAAGTGGGTTTGATTCAAACAAAACCTTCATAAGTTCCGTTTCTTTAATGCGGCGAAGAAGTCTTCATAGAGGGTTTTCTCTTTCAAGCCTCTTAAAGCTCGACTGAGAAAACTGCAGGTCTGGGTGTCGACGGCCTCAGTGCATATGACAGTTATTACGGACCAATGCGCCAGCGCTTTTGGGCCAGTCGGAAACCTGCATCTCGGGCGTGTTCGTCGTTAAGAAGCGGGGTTTCAGTCAGCAACACCAGCAAACAGCCAGATCGGGACTCTTGTATGGCCAGCAGCTCTCAATGTTCGCACAGAACGATCCCTCATTAAATACTCGACACGTCAGCCAGATACCCAAACGATAAGTCATGGAGGTCTTTTTGCGGAACCTGCCCCCGGACCTCGGGGATCGGGGATTGGAAAAACAGCTCCAGCCATTTTTGGAAAAGCTCTCCATCATCCATTTTCTGGTCGAGAAGCAGCGAGGCCGAACGCACGGCACCATCACGTTCTTGAGTGTGGAACAGGGGCAGCGCTTCCTCAACGTCCATGGCGAGATATCGGTTCCTGGCAACAGCGCCAACGCCGCTCCCAAGCCCGAGAAGCTGGGCAAAGGGCCACAGACAAAGCAGTGGAAGCGCAAAGATGAGCGCTCTCCGATGCGCGCGCGCCTCCACATTATGGGCAAGCCTGTGTATTGCCGGAAAAGCGACCGGGATCCGAAGGATTTCGAGCTCAAGAGTATCGAGTATGCGGCACACCAGCGCTCCCGGCAAACTGAAGCCCCTGACGAGCTCGTCAAGACTCTCGAAGCGTCTGATTTGCATTGCGGCTATCACGGCTATCTCAATGGCAACCTCGTCTTCACATCCGAGTGGACATCCCCTACGCGAGCGCTGGTGCGGTTTGGGAAGCGAAATCTCATCACCAAGCTTCCTCAGCAGAATATCGAACTGCGCATGCCGTATGAGAGCATCGTCGAGCTAGTTTGGGGATATAGCAGTGTTGCCGATATTTCTGTGACGCTGCAATGGCCCCCGACCATCATTTCATCAGAGCCCAATGACCCGATGACCCGAGGGATTCAAAACTTGAATATTAGTCAAGGGACTAAGTCTCAAATTCCTCCCCAGCGCAAGCGTCTGCTTGGCATTGATCTGGGGCACACCGAGATTGCGCCTTATTGTCTTGTCTACCGCTTCCGCATACCGTTAACCGTCATTGGACATGGACGAACTCTCACCGAGCTTCAACACGAGATAGCGCGAATCCGAGAGAAGGAGCTGTGTCATGTTGTGCATTCGAATGTTCCTCTGTATTATCCCTCCCAGACCGGACTGCCACCGTTCAGCCTTGCGGGAAAGCAACTCAAAGAGAAGTTGGAGAATCAGTCTGCGAGAAACTCGCTGCCTTTCGAACTTCTCTTCCTGCTCCAGGCGTTATATGTGAACGGCTACCTCCATCCAACCGTGATATCTGCGCTGGCAGACCGTCTAGTACAGCTATTCCGCCAGGCGCGCATATCTGGAGACCCAGATCCGCCCGTATCAGTCGAAGCATTCAAGAGGCTCTTCACGTGGATTGAATGGCCGTCGCCGCACGTCGATGCGAGTTTCTTCGAGGTTGACATCATTATAAACTACCTTCTAGAATGCGAGCGGGAAATTCAGGAAGGGTTGACGATTCGATCACGGCAGTTTGACGACGAGACGGCCACCAACCGCGCGCGTATTTTCCGAGTCACCGTGACACCCATGCGTATCACTCTGCACGGGCCGGATCTGGAGCCCCTGAATCGCGTGCTGCGCAAGTACCCTGACCATCACACGTACTTTCTACGGGCACAGTTTTGTGACGAGAATGGCAGCGACTTATTCTTCAACCCCAAGGTCTCGTTGGACCTCGTTTATGACCGGTTTAAAAACGTACTAGGGGGCATATCGATCGCCGGGCGGCTGTACAAGCTGCTCGGCTTTTCGCACTCGTCACTACGGGCGCACTCGGTCTGGTTATGCGCGCCGTTTGTGTCGTCGGACGGTGAGATGCTCTTCGCCGAGCGGGTGATCAAGGGCCTGGGCGACTTTGACAAGATCCGGTCCCCGGCTCGCCGCGCTGCTCGTATCGGCCAGGCTTTCTCCGAGACGCCATGGGACGTGGATATCGAAGCAAAAGGAGTTAAAGTCTCTTGGATCAAGGATGTAGAGAGAAACGGACGAGTGTTTAGCGACGGCATCGGTATCATCTCGCCCGAGGCTGCAGAACTGGTGTACGAAGTGATTCCCAAGTCCAAGGGGTATCCGACCAGCTTCCAGATCCGCTGGGGAGGTGCCAAAGGCATGCTCTGTTTGGACGTGCTACTGCCGGGAAAACAGATCCTCATCCGGCCATCCATGAACAAGTTTCAAAGCGACGACAGGAAGCTCGAGATTTGCGACGTGGCGTCGAAGCCGATTCCTATGGTCCTGAATCAACAGTTGATCAAGATCCTTGAGGACATGGGCGCGCCCCTTCAGTGGTTCTTGAACCTGCTTTCACGCGAAGTGCATCGACTGCGCGGCATCACCACCACAGTCTACAACACAGCGACTTTTATCCGCCAGCAAAACATCGGCGAGAGCTTCAAGCTCGACAAGTTCCTGCGCTACACCGAGCAGGTAGGCCTCGACTACCGACGGGAACCATTCCTGCGCAGCGCTATCGAGGCCATCCTACTCAAAGAACTGCACCTGCTGAAGCACAAAGCACGTATTCCCGTCCCCAAGGGCGTGACACTCTTCGGTGTGATGGACGAGACCGGCTTTCTCAAGGAAGGCCAAGTGTATGTGACGTTTGACTGGCGCTCCGACGACCGCTGGCGCATCGCCGAGCCGCCGCGAAGCGGTCGTGTCGTTGTCACTCGCTCGCCGGCATTGCACCCTGGCGATGTGCAGATTGTTTACAACCAAGTCCCCCCTCCGGGCCACCCCCTTCGTCAGCTGCGCAACTGCATTGCGTTTAGCAAATGGGGTAGCCGCGACCTCCCGAGCCAGCTTTCGGGGGGTGATCTCGACGGTGATCTCTTCCATGTCATATGGGATCCTGCCTTGATCAACGCGAAACCAGAGCTTGAAACATTTGAGCCGGCCGACTACCCGCGCATACCCCCTCTTGAGCTGGAAGGGGAGATTACCATCCGCGACATGGCCAACTTCTTTGTGGACTTTATGAAGACAGACCATCTTGGCGTGATTGCCACCCGCCACAAGATTCTCGCTGACCAGAAGCCTCTCGGCACGAGGGACCCGGACTGCATTAAACTTGCCGAGCTGGCGTCGAGCGCCGTTGACTTCTCCAAGACGGGCCGGCCAGTCGACATGACGCAGTTGCCCAAGTGCGGGAGATGGAGACCCGA
This sequence comes from Thermochaetoides dissita, assembly GCA_011800035.1. Taxonomy (NCBI): domain Eukaryota; kingdom Fungi; phylum Ascomycota; class Sordariomycetes; order Sordariales; family Chaetomiaceae; genus Thermochaetoides; species Thermochaetoides dissita. The sequence goes on along the minus strand of JAAFKN010000050.1, from coordinate 22,663 downwards.
TTTCTTTGCGCCGACGTCGAACGTGAAGATTCATGACAAATACGAGATCGATCTTGAACAATGCATCATGGATTATAACGATGAGGCCGACGAGGAAGGTGACGATACGCCTAGGTGGATGTACTACAAGTCAGAGAAGATCTTGGGTGAATTGTATCGGGCTGTTGACGAGGAGAAGATTTGGGCAAAAGATATCAAGATGGTTGTCAAGGACAAGAATACCGGGCAGGCCTTCTGGGAAGAACTTTGGCACAAGTTCATGGAGAGATGGCAAGCAATCGGCCCTATCGACTGGCAGTATCGCCTTCCTCAGGCGCGACAGCTTCGTGATGGGTGAGTTATTCTTTCTCTTCGCATTCGTAAGGATTTCACTTGCTGACTGGACATTCGCCAGCTACGAAGACTCAATCACGGGCCTGCGAACCGACTGCGCAGACCACCCGAGCCAGCCGCTCAAAGAGCTCGAGGTCTTCGTCGGCTTCGTCATGAACAAATCCGGCATCCAGACCCGCCGACAGCGCGACAGCTCCGTCAAGCTCAAGGACGAGTTCGACCGCATCACCGGCTGGACCGTCAACGAGATGCGCCACCCATCCATCAGCGGCTATACCAGCGAGCTGGACGCTCTCGAGTTTTGCATTGCTTGTTTGTACGTCGGCTGTTTTGAGACCAAGCAGCAGCAAGGAGGGTACCGATGGGTGAACCAGACGAGTGAGAGCTTCAAGATTGTGGCAGCAGCGGCGCTTCTGCGCGAGTTAAATGTTGTCGAGACGCGGATTAAGAGTTTGCCTCGCTAGTAATTGGTTTTTAAAGATCTTTGGGTAAGGCGGTTTTTGGCGTTAATGCAGTGGCACATTAGGACATGGAGCTCAGGATGCTCATGCGTTTCAGAACAAGTCTATACATGTAGTCTGTGCTATTTATTTGCTATTCAGACTTACACTTCACAAGAACCCAGAAATGGCCTCCCAGAACTCCTCGGGAGCCTCGCACATGGGCAGATGTCCGGCCAGCGGCACAATCTTGAGCTCAGCACCCGACGGGCCCAGAAACCCCTTGAAACTATCCATAGCCTTCATCAGCACGCCCTTGGCATCGCCCTCGCCGACAACAAACAGACCCGGTACAGTATTCTTTTTCATCTCTTCACGCATATCGTAGTTCCACAGCGCCTGGCACGACCACCGGAAACCCTGCACGCTGTTGGTAGCCACGATGCCCGTCATCCAGTCGGCCACACTCTTCTTGCTGGCCATGGTGTGCGGATGGAACCAGCGCTCGACCGTCAGGCAAGCCAGCTTGCGAATACCGCCATCGGGGCCCTCGGCGACGGCAATGCGGTCCTTCCAGGCTGCAGTGTTCGCCTCGCTCGAGGCCACGTTGAAGTCGCACGCGATAAAGCGCTCCAGCCGCTGCGGGTACTTGAGCGCGAACTTGAGCGTCGTGGCGCCACCCATGGACACACCAATCAGGGCGTGCAGCTTGGGAATGCGCAGACTCGTCAGCAGTGTATTCAGATCGTCGGCCAGCATGTCCATTGTGGCCGGGACAGGGGGGGTAGGCACGTCGTGACGGCCGCGGGTATTGTAGCGCAGGATGCGCAGATCGGGGCGTTTCTCCTTGAGGATAGCAACCAGGGGATCCCACATGTTGAGGGAGGTGAGGAGAGAGTTGGAGAAGGCCACGGTAGGCGCACCGGGGAACGGGTTGCCCTCCAGACGATAGGGAATGGTCAGGCCATCGGCAGTGTTGACGAAGGCATCGATCGCCGCAGTCTTCTCGCCAGGAGTGGTGCGAAAGAGGCCATCAGCTGTCGAGAAAGCAGCAGAAGCGGGCAGTCTCGAAAGAGAATCAAGCTCGCGTGGGCCTGGGCCAAAGACGTAGAACAGTTCGTAGACGCGACGCCCCTTGTTGGCGATGTACTTGGAAAAGATCTCATCCCTCCACGACGTGTTCATTGATGCCTTGTGCTCAGAGCCGCCCAGCCCGTTCTCCTTGGTGTACTCGTGCAGAGTAACAATGCGCACATCGTTGGCGGCGCCCTCGACAGCCGATGGCGTCAGATAGACGCGGCTGCGCAGCCAGCCGGGGACCTTGGACAGCATGGGCAGATGCTCCTCGACATACCACTTGGTGACAGCCTCTTGGGCGCCCTCTACGCCTGCCTTGAGCGAGACCTCGACGGACACGAGCACACGGCCGACTGCTTCGTCGTCGGTCAGCTGCTCGCTCGGCACAAAGTCAGGGGTCTGCTGGGTGGCGATGAGGTCAAAGAACTTGCGGTCGACATCGACCTGGCCGATGGTGGCGGCCTCGCGCGGCGTACGGTTGGCGCGCAAGTCCGTGTAGATCGGGGTCAGCAAATGGGTCATGCTCGTGACGTCGTAGATGGCCAGGAAGTGTGGCTGCTCCCCGTCGATGGCCCTATAGCGCAGGCCGTTGGAGAAGATGTGCGGCAGCCGGAGGCGCGTCGGCCCGTGCTCGTTGTTGTACCATTCGTGGAACTGGTCCAGCGAGAGGCCCTCGCGGGGCTGCATCGTCACATAGAGCATACCCGGCCCGTTGGCCGCCATTGTGATGATGTCTGGGGATAAATTACCTGTAGATAGTGCTGTTTTGGTGTTCAGGGGTTCAGGGGCAACCTGCACTCTGGGTATGGGAATTCGAAAGATCGAATTGTCGATTAAAATCGAGATCTGAACAATCAAAAAGATGAGCAGCTCCTGCATCGGCCCCGCGGGTCGGGTATTTTTGTCCCGGGCCGCGACGTCGGGACCTGTTGTGGAACCCGGCTCTTGTGCCGGCTCCCGCGCGCCCCAGGCAAAGCGTTTTTCCGCAGAGGCGATTTGCAGGGCACTCGGAAGGATTCTCCACGCGGGGCCCCGGGATCCTGGCTCGGTAGCGCGCCCGGTAAGTGAGGGGCTGCCAGCGGGCTGGAAAGAAAAAAAAAAAAAAAAAAGACGTATTTCAACAATGGACACAAAAATATTTGAACACAGTCACTGGTATATTGTATCCAACCGGTCTATCACCGTTGAATCTGACTGAAACGCTACAAAATTCCGAAATGCAAAATGAGACCTGAAGAAAGCCCCTACTCCTCATACAGCGATGTATCGCCGCCCCCGCGACTGGACTTGGACGCATGCGGGCTGGTCACCCTGATGCCATTCTCCAACCTTGCCAGCGTCATCGGATAACCCTTGTGGTCGCACCACGTCTTGGTCATCTTGACGGCTGTCTTGATCTCGCGGCCATTGACCTGCCAAAGTGCAAGCTCCTGAACATCCTCGTCTGTCAGCTTGTCATCTTCGGCACGACCCTTTCCAGTTATAGCCGCTTCCTCATGCTCAACTGCTGGATTCTTCCCCTTTGACAACGGCAGCCGATCCAAAAACTTGCGCCAGATCAAAGAGCGCGCCTCGGGCGTCAGCGAATTGAAGAGCAGATGCAAGCTGACGCGGCTGCGGAAGGCCGAGTCGATCGTGCTGTAGAGGTTTGTTGTCAGGAAGATGATGCCCCGAAAGTACTCAATCTCCCTCAAGAAGATCGAGACCAGCTCGTTGCGCTGGATGTCCTGCGGGTGCCGCTCCGCCATGAAAGCGTCGCCTCGTCCAGCAGGATCACGGCGTCCCAGTCCGTTGCCATCTGGAAGACGTTCTTAAGGTTGGATGCGAGCACATCGGGCGAAACGCCCAGGTCCTCGGCCTGCAGGTAGAACAGTGGCCACGAGTGCGGTCAGCAACAGCTTTGGCCATGAGCGTCTTACCCCTGCGCGGGGGACCGCTCAGCAGGATGGCCAAACCTTGTCCTGTGTTTTGTTAACGTTTCAATGAGTTCTGATCCTTATCGTGATGATGGAACTTACCCTTTCCAGCAATAACATCATCCATCGCCTTAACCTGCTGTTGCAGACTTCTCTCCGTGCTGCGATGGCTCTCGACGAAACTCAACACCAGATCCTTCTGCTGCTCATCGTACATCAGATGGTTGTACGCCTCATCATTCCACACCATCGGCTTGATGTCCTCGATATAGAATTGCATCCACAGCTTGTTAAGTGCGTAGCCCTGAATCAGCGGCGAGATGTACATCAGATGTGGCTCCTTGGCCTTCAGCTCCAGCATACGTTCTTTGATGCGCTGCTGGGCCGCCGGACCGAGCCGTTTGATGGCCGCTGACGTCGAGGGCTTTTGCGTTTCGGCCTTCTGCGTGTCGGCCTTGTTCATCCATCTGTTGTTCTTTGTTGCGTCGTAGACGGTCGGGTCTGGCTGCTGCTGGTGCTGTTCTTCTTCCTCGTCATTAATGTCCTCTGCGTCTTCCTCGTCATACACGATGAGGCGCTTCTTCTTCGTGGCATGTGGTGCTTCTTGTACCCCATAACATCAATCAACACTCCCCCATCCACATTATGCCTGTCCGTGGCCTTCCCCCGAACATGCAGCGCCAGCCCCTGATAGCAAGTATGCGTCAAACCCAAATACTCCAGCGACTTTCTCCCTCTAGCCGCCAACCTCGCTCTCACTTCCTTCGCAGCCTCCTGAAAATCCAGCGGATACGCATCCAGCTCCGTAATCGGCAAATTGCCCCTGAACGACTCAATCAGGACGGTATGCGGCTCCCAGTGGAAGCCCGTCCCCTCAAACTGCAGCACCTCGCCGTCGATGATGAAGAATGCGGTATCACAATTGGCCATGTGCACGTACCGCGTTTCCTTCACCTTGCACAGAAGCTCGCAGTTGTTGCCCCACGTGACGACCGTCGTGCCGCGGGGGAAGTAGGCCCAGCGAGATGGAAAGATACGAGACCGTCGGCGCGCAGCGCTTTGAGTTTGGCGCGGGTGTCGGCAAAGACATCGTCCAGCAGACAAAGCGGTAGATTCAGGAACGGCTCGAGAGGGTTGTTGGGGTCGTTCTCAAGCAGCTCGCGGTGTTTGGTAGCCAGGTCGTCATACGCAAAGTCCAGCTCAACAAAAGGGCTTTTGAAGGTGATGGGCTCGCTCAGCTCGATGTGCATGTTCTGCTTCTTGAGGACTTCAGCCAGGCATGCCACGAGCAGCGGGTTCTGGATTTTCAGCATGTAGTACCGCAGGCTGAAGCGACCAGACAGGACGGGCTTGTGCAGGTCCTTGACCTTGTACACCTTGATGGCTATGTGGTCGTGCGCCCGGGCCACGCTCTTGGTGACCGTCTTAGGCGGGTAGTCGACCCAGCTGTAGGCATCCTCGCGGCTGCTGGGTCCTTCATAGAGCGTCTTGATGGAGGGGTTAGCTCCGATCTCGATATTCTTCTTGGCCGAAGCGTCTGCCGACTTTTTGTCCGTTTTGGCTGGAGTGCTGCTCTTCACCGGCTTCTCTGTGTCGACATCAGACGAGCTCAAGATGTCTGCGTTGGTCTTTTCGTCATTTTTTTCCAAGGTGAGTTATCTTGTACCTCCATTTCCACAGTCTCTGAGAGGTTCGTGGTTCTCATGGTGAATGGGCGGGTGTGTTGACTGTTGACGTTTAAGGACAGCCACGAACTTGAGAATGAGGGCAGGATATCGGATGAGGAAAGTGAGCAAGGAAAGAATTTCAGTCAAGAAAGACGGACGAGCCTCGGGTAATACTTATACCGAGTCCTGCTCAGCCCGGCCTATGAGACTTCAACTTCAGCCTTATGTTGGCCCTGGCTTAGTGTAAATTGCGAATCATGAGCAGGACCGCAGGACAGGACCGAGCACACATCGCGCACTCAAGCATCCATGCGCCCGGTGTGACAAGACCGTTCCGGCTCGCTAGCTGAGTCTTGCGGCGTTCTCTCAGCACACTCACCCCTGACGCCCTAGCCCTGAGTTCATGCTAGCTTGCAGCGATGATTTGCTCCACTGTGCGATGAGTCGATCCAGGACTAGCATTGGACACTCTGAGAAAGACAGAGTGCAAGACTCAAAGGCTAGAGGATGACTGAGGACACGTTGAGGCCCGCGATCATCCAGGTCTAGGCGCCACAATTCCTCCTTCCATGGATGAGGACAGCCATTGGATTGCCAGTGTCTTGTCTGTTTGCTTCAAGCAGCCTTCCGGCCGAGGCCTCCACTCTCCCCGAAAACACCAGCAGTTGGCCTGCCCTTGTTTCCGTGGTTGAAGCCTGGACCGCTGTTTTAGGCCGGTGTGGCTGCTCGGCGCGGCACAGCTCTGCAACAGACCACTGCAGATGAAAGAGCTCCCAATGCAAGGCCTTGCTCGGTGCTTTGTAGCTGGTTGAGGCGTTGAAGCAGAGAGTTGATGCCGTCCAACTGTAAGATTCCAAACCCGAAAATCTGTCGACAAGTCAGCATGTCTGATTCCAGCGTCTTGCCTGACAACTTCAACCCTCCCTCTGCGCTCATGTCTTACACCCTCCAGGCCTGTTCTCTTGGCTCATCAGCTGAAATGAAACCCGCGTTGCCAAGCTCATGTTCGACAGGCTCACCACAAGGCGCAACACGCCGGACCAGGAGGCCCTGCTAGGCGTGTGTTTTTCAGGATTACCTAACCTTCTCAAAGGCCCCTCGCCATCAAGCCAACTGAGCGCAATCACACAACTGGGCTAGCGCAGAATCGAGGCTCTGGTTATCACCATCAAGCAGGAAACCAAAGGGCAAGATCATAGCAGGCCATGCTCGATTCGTAGACTGTCGTGCTTATGCCCGAAATCACTAGACGTAGATCGTATATGTACATAAATGACAAACCACACATCGCACTCTTGATGCCGAACTATCGTCTCAGGATGCAAGTCAAAAGACTAACATGTACCCCGTGAACTCGGACCAGACCATGTATATGTGCATGACGATCCTATCCACACCAGAACAAAAAAGAAGGCAGGGAAGAAATCTCGCCCGAAAAAAAAAAAGTACGGAGAAAAACCCTAAACCCGTATCCTACCCTTCCCCAGTTAACAACCTCCCTGGTGATGGGTATCACAGATCCGCGCGCAATGAACAAAACTTAGAAGACCACCCAAACCCCCTTCCTTGTGCGACGTCACGATATCAGGCCTAGTATGCGCCCATATGGCCGACGGGGCCGTGCATCGGGGCATGGCGGACCTGCACGCTCTGCACGCTCTCGGCAATGCGGCCGGCGAGCTGGCTCAGGCCAGAAAGGGTCTTGATGGAAGGATCATGCGGCGCAATACGGCTGATGTCGAGGAGGAGTTGCTCGATGCGCGACTTGAGGTCCCGCATGATCTTGGGCGTGACATCGCGAACCTGGTCGTCCTGCACAGAAGTTAGCGATGGAAGTAACCACGACGGGATAAAAACGGGGACCTACCAAGTTGCCGATATGCTGGTTGAACGAGTAGAGGATAATCTCCAACAGGTTGATCTTCTTGGTCAACTTTGGCGCACCGCGTGACAGCTCCCGGGAGACAGTAGCACCGACGGACAGCAGCACGAGCGGCGGAAGATCCTGCGCAAACATGGGGTTGTAGTTGGAGAGCACCTGTTGAAAGATCTCCTCGGTCCTGTCACCCGACTGCAGCCAGCGAACCATGGCCTCGCTGTAGTTGCCCGAGCGCATCAGGCTGTCAATGGTATCGAGCAGGCTGTTGAGCTCCATCTTCTGGCGCTCGTCCCGGCTGGAAGGACCATACATGACCTGCTGCTGTTCAGGAGTGCCATACTGATGCTGCGGCTGATGCGCGTAGACGTGAGGAGCCTGCTGGTGCGAGACGGAAGCCTGAGTTGAGTGAGGATAGCTGACCAGCTCGCGGCCCGCACCCGGCATAGTATGAGAACTGGCGCTGCCGCGGACATGATGACCATGGCCGTGCATGAGCTGTTCTTCGGCGGCGAGATGGGCGGCACGCTCGCGACCTTGCTCGCTGATCTGCTGGCGCAAGGCGACTAGCTCGCGCTGCAGCTGCGTCTGGGAAGCAGCCAAGGTTGAGACGATGTCGGCGAGCTCCTGCGTCTGAGCCATCAAGCGGTCGAGGCGGGTATCGTCGTCGCGCCGACGCTCTTCAAAGCGCTGGAAGGCCTCGCGAATACGGGCATCGACGTCGTCGAGGATGCGCTGGTGCACGAGATGGGCGGTTTGCTTGGCCACGTTGTTTGCCAGGGCGCTGATCGACTTTTGAACCTCCTTCTCGACAGAGGAACTGACAGTGTTGGCGAGATTGTGCACGATGCGCTCGGTGATAGTTTTGGCAACGTCAGGCTTCGTCATGGCATTGGCGACGGCCTGGTTCAGGTTGCGCGACACCTCGTTCTTGACGGCTCCGATCTGCGCGCTCGTCTTTTCGCCGAGCTGGTCGGCGACCGACTTGTCGATGGTGGAACGCAACGACGGGATGACATGGTCGTTGATTTGCGAGATAATGAGGTTCTTGAGCACGGCCTCAGTGTTATCATTGAGCACATCGGCGACCATCTGCAGGAGAGTAGACTGGTTGTTGGCAAAGGCCGAGTCGCGGCTGTCCTGGAAATTCTGCATCTGCTTCAGAATTTCGTTAAAAACGGCGTCGAAGCGACCCGAGATGTTGGCGACGATGCGCGACTCCATCTTGTTGACGATGCTCTCGAGATGCTCTTGCGAAACGCCGCTGGACAAGAGAGAGAGGTCTGCGGCAGCTTGTTGTTGTTGTTGTTGTTGTTGTTGTTGCTGTTGTTGCTGTTGTTGTTGTTGTTGTTGTTGTTGTTGTTGTTGTTTGGCGTCGGCCGAATTGTTGTCGGTCATGTTGCGAGAGCCCTTGCCCACTTTGTTGTTTTGGAGAGCGGCGCGATTGTTGTTATTTTCACCCGGCGCATTGGCCCCAGGGTGGTCATTACTAATAGTTGCAGCGGCCTGCTGAGAACCCTTCTTCTTTCGTCCCTTCCTCTCCGTCTTCTCAGGCGCAGGAACGGGCGGCTCGGCCTCCTCCTTGTTATTGTCCTTGCGCTGATCGTTCTTGGGCGCCGGGCCCGACTCAACAGCAGTGCTCTTGGAAGTCTTCTCGTCGCTCGGGGGGGTCGGGATCTTGAGCCCAGCGTCCTTGTTGCGCGTGGCAATGCGAATCTGCGGTGGAGGCGGTGCAGCACTCTCGGTTGGGACGTTGGCATGCTGGGTCTCAGTCGGCGGCGGAGGAGGCGGCGGAACGAGTTTTGAGATCTTAGCAAGACCGCTCTCGACCGCGTCGGCGGGTGAGATGACCTTATTCTCTCTCGACCAGCCCAACTCAGCCTGCTTGATAAACAAGCACGTCACGCCTTTGGAGTGCATGGCGTAGAGCTCGAAGAGGGTCGGCTCCTCGCCATCGCCCGAGGCCGCAGGGTTCTCGAGGATGTTGAGGCTGCGCAGCACGCCCTTGTTGGCAAACGAGTACTCGCGGATGCCGCTGATGACGGCGGTCGACTCCGGCTGCGGGATGGACGGGTCCTGGGCGACGAGGCGCTGAATGTACTCGACCTGCGATAGGTTCTTGAGGTTGTACTTGGGCGCCGACAGATGCAGGAAGTAGATGGAGTTGCGCGTGGGATGGCCGACGACAATCATGTTGGAGGCGGCGTGGTACATGACACTGCACACGGCGTCGGACTCCTTGTTGTGCGGGAAGTTGAACTCCTGCACGGGCTTGCCCAGGGCGAGATCCCACAGCTGCAGCGTGTGGTTCTGCTTCATGCCGACGATCATGTAGCGAAGGGCAACGCGCTTCTGGTACGGCCGGAACTTATCCAGCAACAGCACCGAAGTGGGCCAGGCCTTCTCACCCTCGGGCGTCGTCGTCAGCGTCATAAGCGGCTCCTTGACCTCGAGCGAGGTGTGCGCTGGCAGCGGGTTGAGCAGGTCAGAGCCTTCCTTGGGAGCAGTGAGCTCGCGCACATCCCAGAACTTGACGCGGCCGGATTTGTCGAGCGACACGACGACAGTATCGTCCTGGCTGAAGGTAAAGTCCTTGCCGGCCTTGCCCGTGTTGATCTTGAGCGAGCACTGTTTCATCAGGCGGTCCGTATCGACGACGCGGTCGTGGCCCGTCTTGAACAGGTTATTCTCAAAGATGAACGAGGGCCAGATGATGTTGATCGACTTGCCGCGGCCGACGGCGAAGTACTCGGGATGCATCGACGAGGGGCGAGCGCGCGTCTTAAGCACGCCGCCGGGCGCATCGCCGCCCTCCTGAGCCTGGATGGGGGGCAGGGCAAAGCCATATTGCTCGGGATGCGGGTCCTCCAGGTGGTCGCGGTCGCCGTTCTTGAGCTGGACCCAGTACACAGTGCCACTAACACCAGTGCCGATGATGGCCTCCTTACCAGGGTGCTGGTGGGCAGCCGAGGTGGAAATGGCCACGTTGAATATACGGTCCTTTGTGTCAGTAAACAGTTTGGCGTCCTTACCGTCCTCCTGCCGGATGACACGCAGACCGCCTGCCTTGGACATTCCATAAGCCATGTATGTCTCCGAAGCCGAGACAAGGTTCCTATCCATTTGGTCGAAGTCCTTCTTTAGACGAGCAATGTCGAGGATGGCCTCCTCACGGAAAACCGAGCGCGTATCCTCGATCTCTTGCAGGCTGATGGAGATCCAGGGTTTCATGGGGAAATTGTAAACGGTGACCGGCGCGGGCGGCTCCTCGGGCGCCGGGGCCTCTTCGGCCTCAGCGCTCTCCCAGCTGTCAGCGACGGGGCCCTGGGCAGCCGGGGCAGCAGCATCGTCACCGCTGTCCTTTTCTTCCTTCACGCCAGCCGCAGCATCAAGAGCAGACGCCAGGAATGCATCGCCTTGCTCCTTGGCGGCTAGATCGCCAGCAACAGGGGGGGAGGGCACCGCAGGAGCGGCTTCTTCCGGAGCGGGCGGCTCCAGCTCGCGAGCCTGGGCCTGCTCGTACTCGGCACGGGCCAAAGCCTCCCTGGCCTCCCGATCAGCCTGCTCAGCAAGACCAATAACCGCATCGGCGACGCTCTCCTTCTTCTCCTGAACGGGCGGCGCATCGGGCACAGCTGGCAGAGGAAAAATTGGAGCAGCAATGCCCTGAGAGCCCGGCGAGGAAGAATGCTCCGGCTTGCGCAGGAGATGCTCGGGGGTCTCGACGATGCCGCGCTTCTGCTCGGGCGTGTGCTGAGCCGAAGTCGGCTTTTTGAGTATCTGTGTGGGCACGGGGGCGACAGGATGGGCCGCCTCAGCAGCAGCGCTCGGAGTCGTGGAGATCTTGGGCGTTCGGTGAACGGGCGACGAGCCAGACAAATGGTCGTAGGCGTCCTGAAAGCCGGGGAACACCGCAGGCACAGGGGGCTTCGAGACGGGGTGCGAGTGCTGCGAATGCGGGGTCGAGTCGAACTTGGGCGGTGGCGATTCGAAGCTCTTAGGCTCGTAGTCCAGCTCAGAGCGCGAGGCCAGAGTGTCGACGAGCGTCGGCTCAGCTGACCGGCCGCCATGTGAGCTCCCGGCATCCTTTTCGTCCATAACGGGCGGCTGGGGAGCCTCAGGGAGATCGTCGTGCTGGCTGGGCTTCGGACGGTTGAGCAGGTTCAACAGGTACTGCTGGGTGCCGGTCGGGGGCGAGCCCTGGTTCCAGTTAGACGTCGAGGGCGGCTCGGGCTTGGACGTCTCAGGCAGAGCTCCCTTCATCAGTGCGGCCAGCAGACCGGTCGGGTCGGCTGCTGCGGGAGCAGGGGCGTGAATGACGGGGGGTGGGCCGATGGGCGCGGGCGCATAGGGCACGGGCGGCTCGCGAGAGGCCTGTTGAGAGATGCTGGGCGGACCGTTCTGACTGTTGTACTTGAGCAGATTCAGCAGATGGGCAGTGCGGTCGTCACTGGGGGCAGGAGGGCCGGCGCGAGCGGCATTCATCGTGCTCATCAGACCGGGAGGGTACTGCGAGTGCGAGTAGCTCACGGGTGGCGTTGGAGCCTCGGGTAGGAAAGCGGGCGAGTCCATTGACGTCTGAACATGGCTTGGATTGGGAATGTTCGGCGAGTCGGAACCGGAGCGATGCACACCCGCATAGTAAGGCTGGATGGCGTAGTTATTGTAGCCGTACTGGCCATGGGGAGGAGGAAGCATGTCGGGGCCGGAGCCCGAGCTGGCACCGCCAGGACCGGTAGGACCAGGACCAGGACTGGGCGACGACTGGCGACGCAGCTGAGCGAGCAGAGACTGGAAGTCCTGATTCACCTCAGCATCCGTCGCAGGGCCGCTGCCGGCGGGGCTAACGCCAGGCAGGCCGTAGGAAGACATGGTGACGATGGTGACGCTGACCGGACGTCGACTTTTGTCGTTTTGTCTTTGTGTGGCGGGGCCTGTTTGGTTCGGACGAGTTGAAGATTTGATAACGAAGTCGCGCGGCTCAGGCGCTCAAAGCAATTGCCGGGCCGACAAAATGGCCCCAAGCGCGATGGCGAGGGCGATGGCAACGGCAGACGCGATGACGGGCGACCTGATGGGAAAATGAGCAGTTGCGCGGTGTTGATGGAGCAGAAGGGAGAACGAGTTTCGAGATGAAAACGCAGCGGAGAACTGAGAATTGAGAATTGGCCAACCGGGCCTCAGGCCGCCAAGAATTGGGTCTGGATGGCCAGGATGGTGCCAGTTGGGCGCTGGAAGCTGGAAGCTGCCTACCTCTGGAGTCGTGGACAGGATCTTAACGCAATGCTTCCACCGTCCTGCCTCTCTATCCTGCCGCTGGACCAATTCTTGGGCAGAAATCACTAGGCAGGCAGAGCGGGAATGCGTTGGGCGGCTTTCTTTTGCTGTTTGGTTTTCTTTCTGGCCTGAAAAACTGTGCTCGACGAGCTCTGTAATCGCGGCGGCGAGGTCCAACTGTAAAGTAAAACGGTCGCAGTCTAAACTTTAGAGCTCAAGGTTCTTTTGAAGAAATGGATTCGTTTCGTTTGTTTGCCGACCGCCGGGAATCATTCGGAAATGAGAGCAAGCAGTGATAATCGCTGAAATCACAGGACTTAGTGGATGCCAGAGTCACAGTGATGCAGCAGGCCATCCCAACAGCATCAGCATGCAACAACGGCAACTGCGATTCTCGGCCTCCGTGGGGCACTTTACGTTTTTTTTCACTAAAAAAAAATATTGCAGCCGATTTGCGCCGCAGTGATGTTTCCTGCCAGCCTTCTGTGCACGCAAGGCGGGCCGGGCGACTGGACGACAGGTGGTCCATGCGCCTGCCTGCTAGCACCTTACACGTGTCGCCAGTCGTGGCGCGTCCCAGGCCGCGGGGCACACGGCGATCCAATGACATACAGCCGTGAGTTCGCGCAAAACCGAAGAAACTGACGGCGCTCTGACCGGGCCACTCACGGTCCGGCGCGCCTCTTTATTGCTGACGCCTGCCGGCAAGATTTTCAGTCTGACGCAGAGAACGCGTTGCTTGATTTCTTCCCCATGTGACGGATTGGCAAATGGAAAGTCTGCTTCTAAGGGAGAGGATGGCAGACCACACATTCGCATGTCATGCGAGGTGGGAGCTTCAATGTGCTGATACTAATCCTGGAGGAGCGTTGCGGCTTGGTACAGGAGCTCGCGGCTTGCAGCCGGTTAGGTGTCATGACCGTCTGTCCTCATGAACCCTGCTTCTGCTCCCAGCCCATGGCACAGCAGCTTCGGGCCTCATTTCTCAAGGCAATGAAAAGCCTCAGTGCATGATTGCTTGTGGAATGGTTTGTGCTCAAACAGAGCAAGACTAACAAAGAGAAGCCGACAACGTATATTGAAATTCACCATGTCGAGGTGTCCGTAATTTACATTGTAAAAACGTATCAGTCCAGGGTTTATCTTAGTCAGCAGACCGCAGCCCAAGACATCCACAGGCAGGATCTCCCACTTGCAAAGCCATCATCATCCAGTCGAACCTATCGCCGACTCGACCTGGGCCACCCACACCGGTGCCCATCTTCCCCACGAGACACAAACTAAAGCGCTGCGATCTGCGCCATGCACTTTAGCCACTCGACGTGACCAAACGCACGCGGCACACGGCTCCCCCAAAATTCTCGACCGAGGCACGCTGCTCCTCGTCAGACAACCCGTTGTTCTGTTTACTTCCTGACCAAGCCGGTCGCCTACGGAAAATTCGACACCTACTAATCCGACCGCCGCCATGTTTTGCTTGCGAAGGTGCGTATCGGGACCAGAGCTCTAAGGTACAAAACGCTGACATCACACAGTTGGCTTCCCCTCCTGTTTATCCCCGCCAACGCATCACCCGCCTTCGTCTTCCTCTTCTTCATCGGCACATACTTCCTGAACCGGCCCTGCTTCTACTGCTCGTGCCTTCTCCTCGCACTATTCCTCACATCATGCAACTGGTCCGAGCGCTGTCTCTTCGATTTCGGCAGCAACTGGTTCGAGCCACGCTTCACCAGCAGTTTCATCTACCTGCCTGGTACTGAGGCGACAGCCGGCAACGTGACGGGCATCGATGATGTCAACGCGACGACCACCGAAGTCCTTGTCCAGATGCTGAACACCACCACCAAAGCGTTTGCCGCGGCGGCCTCGGAGCAGATCGCCCAGGCCAAGGTTGAGTGGACAGGGCTCGGTCTGGAATGGTTGCGCAGCCTCCTGGGCCGGCGGGAATGGCGTATTGGTTGTCTGGACCTCTACATCCGCCTATGACTACGGCATGGTTGTCCTACGGTAGATTCCTGATGTGTTCATTCTGATCAGCGTGGAAGCTCTTCATTTCCGGTTCGCGCGCAGTCATTAATTCTCTTCAAAATAGCGCATATTGCATTGTATGGCGTTTGGTGGCTGGACGTGATTCCCCAGGGCTTTTGGTTACATCCTCAGTATGAGGGAGAGTGCTTCTTCGGATTGTATTTGGTGAGAGATAGAAGACGGTCAGAGACCCCAAGGCCTTTTGATCTTTCTCTGTGTGCCAATTTGGGAAGGGAAATGGGAGACTGGCAGCGCCAGGAGATAATGCTAGTTGTCTACGCATGGCTTAAAAGGATAAACATCTCGTTGTTGGGGCATCATCCAGACGTTTTGGTTTTGGTTTCCTTAAGTCTTCCCAGGCACGACTTGGCGATAGCCTGGTTTTCTAAGTTCAAGCAGCAATGTACGTAATGCGCATCGCCCTGGGAAAAAGACCAGATGAGTTGCAAGAGCCCTTCGCTCTAAACGCAGCTGTCCGTAGTTTTATTTTTGGTTTTATTTCCAAACCGCAACATAAGCCTGGCCGGCAGAGAGCTCTCCGCACATCCGGTAATTTTCCCCTCTTTCTTGCCTTGTGCCCGTACCGCGCGGAGGAGGGAGGGGAAACAAGGCGGGCTGGCGTAGTACCCTAATGACGCAAGTGGTGCCCCACAAACCTTGTGCGATGGATGCCGTCTTGGCCCGTCCGAACGCCCGTCGCCCGCAGCTAACCCGAGCGGCAGGCCCCTCGTTGAAAAAGTCCAGTGAGGTCATCGCCGCCGATCAAGCAGATCTGCGTCGAACTGCGATGCTCGCGGCTCACAACATCCTGGAGAAGAAATCGCAGACAAATTGTACATCGCATAAAAATGCATCCGCTGCCTGCTGCAACTCATACTGCCTACGTCTGCACGGTTGCGCCCAAAACGGAAATCACAAATGAATGGCAAATGGAGTGCGGGCTGGCGCCTGGCGCGTGTGCTAGTGTGGAGGAAGCAGCGGCCAGGCGGCCCAGACCAAGGAGTGAGGTCATTGCGGGTCCTGGTCCCCAGGGCCACAAGGGCCACAAGCAGGCCAACGGGCCGCCGTTGCGCAGGCTGTTCCATCTCGCTGGGTTCTGTGCTGTGGATCATCCCTCCAGACCTGGCACCTGGCGGGCTGACTTCGCTGGGCTTGAGTCTCGAAAGCAGGAACCCACAGGGCCATTTCCAGAAAAAAGAGGAAGGAAGCCCAGGGTTGGTCAAGCGCGAACGCTCGGCGAACGGCGAACGGTGCGCCTGCCACTGTCACCTCGCTGTCAATCAATCCCAGGCTCGATTCTTGATTCTTGACCTGAACCTGAACCTGATCCTGTCCCTTTCCAGGACGCGCTCATCTTCTCATCCTCTCATCAAGCGCTGCCGACCATCCAAATTAGCCGCTCATCATAACCTCCCGGCCATCTCGTCGGCTCGTCCCAGTTTTTCCCTTGGCTTTGTGTGACACGGCGCTTGCCACCGAGCTGACAGCCCGCAGCACTCCAGTCCTTGTTTTCTCGCAGCATCCCATCCTAGAGAGCCCGGAGAGAGATTCCCCTCAGCTCCCGAGTCTCCCGGTCACGACTTGCTTGACTCGCTTGGAGTCTAGGACGCTCGGCAGGTAAGTAGACAGCCTAGCCGCGCCTAGAATTCTTCACTGCCACTGGCATTGCTTTCAGCTCTCCCCCACATCCCACAAGCCATCATTCAGCTTAAACCCCCGCCTCTGAAGCCATTCCGAGTGCTGTTCCCCATCATCACCGTGTCCTTCGCAACATTCCAAAGCCCAAAGCCCGTGCCTGAGTTGACTCGTGGGTGCTGTATAGTGCGCAGGCTGACAGCGACAGAGCGCCGAACGTTTAGAAAGCACAAAGCGTCGAGCGCCGGGTCGGTTGCGCGCGACCTCAATTCCATTTCAGGATCCCAGCATTACGGATTCCTTATTTACTTATAAGCCACGCCCTCCCCTGGACTCGATCCTCAGCCGCCAGCCCCACATCTCACCGAATCCACAGCTCGCGCCGCGACTCTCGAGTCTTTTCTCGAATCCCATTTCAGATACTCAGACAGGTCTTCCATTATTTCTCCATCTCAGTGTCATTCGCGGATACTTGTCTGCGTCTGAAAAGAAAAGAATTTTCCAAACATTCGACATTCGATTCACTCTCCCAGACAACCATTCCCCTCTTGGTCACCTCACAACCCCCCGGCTCTTTATCAGTGCTCTCCTGAAGATGGCCATGTTATGACCGGCTACAGTCAAGAGAACACACCAACTGAGCCTCCCATCGATAATTGGACCAACGGCAGCGGACCATCCGCCGCCCCATCATCACCGATCATAAAAATGCCTCCTGAACAACGCCAGACCGAGCGGCCTTCTTACTTCACTATCAAAACCCCCGGCCGGCTTCCTGCTATCAGTCCCCGCGGACTTAGCGGATTGGGTGATCCTTCAGTGTCTCCATCGGGCCTCCCGAAACCAAAGGCGTCACCGGCTTTGTCGCCATCGGCAGGACAGCGTTCGAAGCCATACCAAGCGGCATCTAATCCGGATTACTTCTCTCTGGGAGCCGAATCTAGCGTGGACCAGAAAGAACCTGCTTTCGTGCCTCACGAGAATTTCCGTCTGCCAACAGCACCAGTTATACCGTTTAGCGCAGCGATACCGAGCCAGCTTCCTGTGGAAGTGAACCCCGAGTTTGAGGCGTTTCGCCGGCAGGTTGAGGCAAACCGCACCCGATCCACTTTCACTCTATCGGGTACTCCCTTCACTCTGACGTCAAGTGCTTCCGCTCCGTCGCTACAAAAGCTTGCTCTCCCGCAGAATCGCCTTCAAAACCGATTCCACGAACTTGGCGCGGCGAAGAATGTGCGAGTACTGCCCCAGAGCTTATCCGACAATTCCAGCTCGCTCACCAGTAAAGAGAATGGCGTTAGTTTTAAGAATCAGCAGGACGAAGTCGATGGCGCAGGAAAACAGCTGAGGATTGGCACTCCTAACCTTTTTTCCAATGAGCCTTCTCCTGCCTCATCTGAGTCGAGTCCTTATGCCTGCAATCTTACACGGAGCCAGAGTGTTAACTTTCCTCTCTCCAAGCTTTCTGGGCCCCTTTCAGGACTCTCCTTGGGACGACACAGCAGGGTCGGCTCCCGCGCGTCGTCGGCCTCGTTGCATCAGCCGTCGTTGGCAGAGGAAGCCGAGACTACTGACGGTCCTGCCATGATGTCTCCTGTTGAGCTCAGGGACCTGTTGGAAAAGGACCGTGATGGCACTCATGTCTTGCTTTTGGACCTCCGCGTGTCTCCACAGTTCGCGCGGTCGCGGGTTCGTGGAGCCTTGAACCTATGCATCCCCACGACTCTCTTGAAGAGAGCTACATTCGACTTACAGAAGCTTCAGCAGACCTTCCAGGTGGACCGCGATCGCGAGAAGTTTTCTCGTTGGCGCAGCACTACGCATTTGGTCGTATACGATGCGAGCTCTTTGAACAAGCGCGATGCCATTTCGCCGGTGAATATGATCAAGAAGTTCACCAATGAGGGCTATACAGGCTCGACCAACATCCTTCGTGGGGGTTTCAACGCTTTTGCGGCCGCCTACCCAGGTTTCGTCGACCACTCTGAGGGAGGACCGCCGTCGAGTCTGTCCTTGGGGCCAGTTCCAAATAATTCGGCTGCTTCGCGACCGGGCGTGCCCCCGGTGATTGGTGGTTGTCTGATCCCGAAGGGAGGAGACATTGCCAACCCATTCTTCGACAATATACGACAGAATCAGGATCTAATCGACGGAGTCGGCCTGATTCAGATCAATCTCCCACGGGGCCTTGCACAGAACTCTCTGCCGCGCTGGCTTCGCGAGGCCTCCGAGCCTGGCGACGCCGGCAAGAAGGTCTCGGAGAAGTTCCTGCGCATCGAGATCGCCGAGCAGGCACGCATGCGGGACGCCTACTCTTTCGGCCAGTCTCGAGATGTCAATGGGGCGCCTGCCGGTCCAAAAGTACAGCTCTCTGGTGTCGAAAAAGGCACCAAGAACCGGTACAGGGACATTCTGCCGTTCGAGCATGCCCGAGTCAAGCTCCAGGGACGCCCTGATGGTGCATGCGACTACGTCAACGCGAGCCATATCCGCGCAAAGTGGAGTAATAAGCGATACATTGCCGCTCAGGGGCCTCTGCCCGCGACGTTCGAGGTGCGTATTCCGCCACTGCCGCTCAATTGATCAGAGCTAACGATCTATAGGACTTTTGGTCCGTTGTTTGGGATCAAGACGTGCGAACCATTGTCATGTTGACAGCCGAGACGGAGGGTGGGCAGCTAAAATGCGATGCTTACTGGAAGGGCAATGATTTCGGCCCCATTCAGCTCCGCATACTATCCGAGAAAAAGGTTTCCCTGGAGATCGACAAGCATCGCTCTCCACGTGCTAGTCCTTCGGGAAGCCATGGCCCATCTTCGGACGTCTCGGAAGGCGCTCGTCGGCGAGCTAACACCACAACGACGCTGCGATCCGGTGTCCAAACCAACAATCCCTTCAACTTTGCCCTCCCGCCTGCCGGACCACCGAGCGAGACTCCCTACGTTATCATTCGCAAGTTTGCTCTCACCCACACATCAGATCCCTCCGCTCAGGCACGCGAGGTCACCCAGCTGCACTACCCGTCCTGGCCCGATTTCGGCGCCCCTGCGCAGCCGAGCCATCTCCTGGCTCTTGTCGAGTTGGCCAACACCATCGAGCGGGGAGCGCTCCCTGTTGATGTGCCCGCGACATTATCTGCCTCGGTGTCTTTGGCGCAGCAGTTTGGTCTTCGTAGGCTAAGCGGATCGATATCTCCTACATCTGAGAAAGCAGGTTCGGAGAGCTGGATATGGTCGGCCAACTGGAACGTCGATGGTCCCGAGAGCAACGCGAACCCCCGGCCGATGCTGGTACACTGCTCCGCCGGATGCGGCCGTACCGGGACGTTTTGCACGGTCGACTCCGTCATTGACATGCTGAAGCGCCAGAGGAAGCACGTGATGGCGACGAAGCCGAGACAAGCTTCTCCTGACGGTCAAGTTGAGCAGAATGCCCCAAGTGAGGGCAACTCCGAATGCGACAACGCCACCCCCAGCACCTCCCACCCCGACACAGGCGATCTCGACACGGCCTGGCTGGACGATGATACCATCGACCTCATCGCGCAAACGGTCGAGGACTTCCGCAGCCAGCGGCTAAGCATGGTGCAAAGCCTTCGACAGTTTGTGCTGTGCTACGAGACCGTGCTCGAGTGGATCTCGCGGCTGCAACAACAAGAGAACGGGACAGCGGCAGCAGGAACGGCGGCGGCCATGGGAGGACGGAGTCGGAGTGGGAGTTTGGCGCTTTAAGCTTTATTTTCATCTCTTTTCAAGGGCGGGCATTCTTATTGCAGGTTTAAGTGCCATTTTTGTTGGCCGGGCGTTGGTTAAAAACTGTGCAGTGTGAACTGGACAATTATTGTTAGCTTAAACAAAAGGCGTTGGGTGCAGGAATAGACATTAGTGGGCGGGCGGGGAGTTTTGCCTGTAGACCTCTCTAATCTCAGACTTGCTGTGAACTGAGATGACAACCTGCGGGTGTTGATCTGTTCATAGAGTTTGCATTACAAGTGAGCATTTGACTACGTTTCTTGCTTATCCCTACCTTGACCATTTACGTCCACACAAATGAGACTTGGAACAATACGATTTCTTTGAGTATGAGGGCAAGCCATTTGGCCGTCCCCGTCTATTACGGCGCGGATGCAGAGTTATGTGCCATATGTACTGTACAGCAAGGACCGCGGCACAGACTTGGCGATCCATGGTTAACAAAATGATGATGCCGACCATTCTCATTAACTCCAGATCCATGCCTTGAACGACAGACCCAGCCCTGTTGTCATCTGAAGGGTATCGGTAGCGGCCAAGGCTGCCCTGGTACCGATAGAAGACAATCCCGCGACTTTTAACACCTCCTGCCCAAACCACCACCTCCGCTGCTCTTTAGCGCCACAACTTGGCCAACGACACTTCCTTATCATCATGTTTATTCAGGATCTTGGCGCAGGCCAGCTCAAAGTCCTCCTGCGTGACGTGGACTCGCCGCTCGCGTAGGGCAAACATACCGGCCTCTGTGCAGACGCCCTTGAGCTCGGCGCCGGAGCAACCGTTCATCTTCTCAGCGATCTTGGTCAGATTGATGCCGCGCGTCAGGTTCATCTTGCGGCTATGGATGCGCAGGATGTCGGCGCGCGCCTCAACGCTCGGTGGCGGGAACTCGATCTTGCGGTCGATGCGGCCGGGACGGAGAAGAGCCGGGTCCAGGATGTCAAGACGGTTCGTCGCCATGATGACCTTGATGTTCTTGGTCGGCTCGAAACCGTCCAGCTGGTTGAGCAGCTCGAGCATGGTACGCTGCACTTCGGAGTCGCCGCCCGATGAGCCCTCGACACGCGACGAGCCGATCGAGTCGATCTCGTCCATGAAGATGATGCTGGGGGCGTGCTCGCGGGCCATGACGAACAGCTCGCGCACCATGCGGCTGCCCTCACCAATGTACTTTTGTACCAGCTCGGAACCAGACACGCGGATGAACTTGCAATCGGTGTGATGCGCGACGGCACGGGCCAGCAGAGTCTTGCCGGTACCAGGAGGACCGTAGAGCAGCACGCCCTTGGGCTGGGCGATACCGAGGGACTCGAACAGTTCCGGGTGTTTCAAGCCGAGCTCGATAACCTCCTTAATCTCCTTGATTTGTTGGTCCAGACCGCCAATCATGTCGTAGGTGCTGTCTGGCACCTTTTCGACCATCATGAGCGAGACGAGCGGGTCGACAGACGAGGGCAGGATCTTTTCGAGCTTATATGAGTCGGAAAGAAGAGTGACGCGCTTGCCGGGTGTGAGCTTTGACACATCGACCGAGTCGGCGACGTCGACAACTAGACAAACCAATTAGCATCCCTGTTCACAAACGCAGGGGCTTGCTGGTGTGTGCGACATACCATATTTCCCTTCCGGATGTACCTTCACCAGGACCTTCTTCGTGCTCATGACCTTGACGACCTCACCGACATAAGAGCCTGGTTGTTGCAGCAGGCCCAGCTCTTCTCTCAATAGGCGCACCCGCGAGTTGTAGTCGTTGCGCTGGGCCTCAAGACGGCGCAGGACGGCCTGGCCCTTGATGATTTCGAGGCGCATGGCCTCGATCTTATTCTGGTAGTAGTTGTCGAGCGCCATGGTGACGGCGTTGCTCGGCGGATTTGCTGTGTTTCAACGGACACGAATACGTGCTGCTTCCTCTGTTTGCCGGCTGGACGAAAGCTGGAGCAGCAGGAGGGGTGATGAGGCCTCTCTGTCGGCAGATACTTACATACGCGGCGGGAGCAGCCCAGACGCGTAGTTCGAATGCTTTGTTGGCGGGGGTTGCAGAACCGATCTTCGTTACACACGCAGAATGGCTACCGGTGCCAGGGCTCGCAATGCTGGAGGGAATATTTGAGTGTCTCGCTGGGTCTCGATGGTCGTGATGGAGGGGAGTATGGGAAAAGATGCCCGAGTTGTGGGTTGAAGCGAGGTTGAAGGCAGCTGAGGTCCACGCAATGCATCGGGCCGCCAATGACCTGCGCCAACGCCCCCACAGACCCTTGGCCCTTGGGTGCCGTGCTGCTTGCCACCACGAGACCCATCAAAACAAGGTTTGCACGTGACTCAGGTGCCAGTGGCGACCCCACGTCTGCGTGGCTTAGGTAAGCAGAAGAGAGGGAGTGACATCACCGCCAAGACCCTGGATTTCCTTCGAGTTCCAGCGAGAGCGGAAACCAAAAGCAGGGACAAAATCCAACAACCTTTGCAATCTATTGTTACTGAAGCTAGTTCAAGCCTACCGCGACTTTCTTGGCTAGTCCGTTCCGAAGTCAAGATAACGCCGAAAGCTCGAAAGCTTGGTTTGGAGGTTGACAAGCACAGAAGACGGCACATGAGCATGAAGGGTCTCGATACTACGCTAAGAGCCTCACAGCTTCCAGACACAGCCAGAGAGTTCTAAACACCA
>JAAFKN010000049.1:0-27371 GCA_011800035.1 Thermochaetoides dissita | reverse complement strand
TTATATACTCAAGCCTTTCTTTATTCCTTAGGGGGTCTTTTGGTCCCTCGTCAGTGATTCTTGGCCTGATGGCCTCTCTCAGGTACGCGTGAGCCGCGTTTTTATTGGTCCTTTGCGCCCGGCTGCGCTTTTCCCGCGTGATGCTCTTGTTGATTGTGACGAGCATCAAAATGTTCTCTCCCCGCTCTGATGTCATCGAACTACCTAGGAGGCATAGTACCAGAGACAAATTCTTGCAGAAAGATCACCTTGAACCTCTTTCTTCTGGGCCAAAAAAACTTACATAACATTGAAAAAGATCAATAGAAAAAACGCGCAAAAGTGTAAGGTCCCACCCGGACTCGAACCGGGGTTGTCGGAATGCTCTTAGGGAATCTCGCGATTCCTCAGAATCCGAAGTGATAACCGCTACACTATGGAACCTTCGGTTTGTCCAACTCTAGAATATCGACTAATAAACGCCTTTCTCACACTCGTTCGCCCTCCCTCGGGCAGGTGGCTCTGAAGCATACCTGAGCTCCATCGGCAGCAACCATTTCGGATGAACACTTTACAGCGGTTCGACGATTTTCCTACACCAAGCTAGCAGGTGCTGGATTGATACAATACAAATTTTCGAAAAGAAATGACGCAGGAAAGTATCAACCCGTGATAGTATCTGGTGCCAGAAGAGCAGATGCACTTGTTGCCTTCATAACTCAATGGGGAGCAGCAATTACCAGATTCCTAATGTCTCTTTTACGCCGATGGATTAATTTTAGATTAGACTGCTCACTTGTATTTGCATCTAGCTACTTTCTTTGACATGCACCCTCTATTCCCAAAAAGAACCACATGTCCACAGGCCGCTTTCCCGTTTTACCTTTCAATACCCAGCCCGCGCATTCTTCAAACCTCTTTCGATTGCCCTAACCTTCACAGTTGGAGTAACTGAAGGAGCAAAAGATGTTGTGCTCGGACATGGAGGCGGAGTGACTTTGGGCCATGGAGTGCAATCGGGGAAGCACCTGTGATGGAATCATGATGATTAGCGTCGTTACCCAATACACATTCAAGTAAAAAGGGGGAATATATTCTGTTGCACGCCACTGAGATAAGTGAAAGGGGGCATCAGCAACACACTTTCCGAATGGCATGCCGCACTCATTAATTCCATCTACGCAGACATATCTGCTGTTGCAAGAAGTGCTAGCAGGTGGAGGGGAGGCCCTGGTGCTAGTCGTGGTAGTGCGGTGACTAGTGATGGTACTGTTGGAGATAATTGTTGTTGTTGTTGTTGTTGTTGATGTCGGTAGCACGGAGGTGCACGGAGGGCCAGTAAACGTTGGCCAAGGCCCACCGCAGTGGTTAAAGCATCTTCTTCCGGGTTAGAGATCGCAGTCTGTCATTTTTCGTTGCCTGCATTTACGGGTTGATAGAACACCTGAGGGGTCACGTACCCTCCGTACCACTGGCCGCACTCGTTGACATAGTCGGCGCAGACCCAGCTGCAGGTACTGGTCGATTCGGATGATGGCTCATTGGTACTGCTTGTTGTGGCTGTGACAACACCTGTAGTGGTTGAGGTACACGGAGGAGGAGTAAAGGTCGGCCAGGGCCCGCCACAATGGTCGAAACACCTTGATTGATTTGATTGTGGCACAGGTTAATTCCTCTACACCCACTTGCAAAGGATGGTATGGGTAACTGGTAACAGCGCGTCACTTACCCGCCATACCACTGACCGCATTCGTTGATGTAATCGGCACATATCCAGTTGCAAGTGCTGGTTGAGGACACAGGGGGATCGATGGTGGCAGAGATTGTGGTTTGCATGCTCGTGGTGGTTGGTGGGTAGCAAGGAGGAGCTGTGAAGGTAGGCCAGGGCTGACAATCGGGGAAGCATCTGTCAACGCAAGTTGATATCCAGCCTACATCCAGTCGCATAATTCAAAGATGACGAGAGGATCTGCTTACCCTCCATACATTTGACCACACTCATTCACTAGATCCAGGCAGACTGTCTTGCTAGTGTCACAGACACTGCTGGTCTCAGGGGCACCACTGGTATAACTGACAGTCGTCATCGTAATAGTCGTGAGACTACCCGTTGACTTGGAGCATGGCGGTGGTGTGAATGTTGGGTAGGGTTTGCAGTCGGGGAAACATCTCGGAACATTGTCAACACTTGATCCCTGAGTGAAACCTGTGCCTCGCATAGGACAACACGTACCCTCCATACATCTGCCCACACTCATTGATGGAGTCGACACAAATGATGGGCCTTCCGGAGCAAGCAGTGCTTGTCGAACTTTGCGCTGAGATAGAGCTAGTGCTGGCGGTAGTCAGCGCATTGGTGGTGAGAGTCTTTGCACGACAAGCATCTTTCTTCGCTGATGCTGTGGTAGGATTTGTGCTGGTGCTTGGACATGGCGGAGGAGTTGGTTTGGCCTTTAGATTGCAAGCATCATAGCATCTATGTACAGGTAATGCCTTAGTATGTTGACATTTGCTTTCTAGGTACCTTCAGGGGCAGAAGGTCACGATAAGGTGGGCTCCCAGGTCAACATACCCGCCGTTTCTTACACCGCAGGGACTCAGAGCGTCAACGCAGATAGTGTGAGGGCAGTTGGTGCCGGGTTCTGCCACTGGAACGGCAGCAACCTGGCTTGCCAGGAATAGGATAGACAGCTCAAGGATCGTGGAGTGCCGCATCTCGACAGGTGGAAGGGTAGCACGCGGATTGCAAGAGCCATCAACCTTAAAGCCTGTGGCTAAATCCCCAGAGAGGAAGGTGCAAAAGCCGCAGTAGCAGAAGAAGTGCCCTCTTTCGTGGTGTCTCCCCGCGCTGACGAAGCCAGTATATTATACAACTTCGCCGCCGCAGCGCGCGCAGCATGACTACGCTAAGGGCCCCGATTTCACGCGAGCGTGGTCCGCAATTCCTGGAAGTTGGGCCACATTGTGCCTTGTGCCAGTTCTTGTCCCGACGGCGAGCCAAACATTGACTGGCATACAGGGGTGGCTTGGGGCCATGCTCTTGTTCGTATCCTAAGAGCCCAAACCCTAGAACCGAACGCCACACTGTGACCCAAGGATGGCCACTTGGCACCACGAGTGCAGGATCTCAGAGTAACAAAGCAACAATGGAAACGATGGCGCCGAAAACCGTGGCTCTGCTTTCTGGGGGAAAACTTAGGTTAAAGCTGGGGTTACGTTGATGGGGCCGTGATTTGGATGGAAACGAACAGGCTAAGACGGATCGGCGGCACGGCAAGGGTGCATTTCTGGGGAAGCATAGTCTCCGATATCCCAGACAGGCACGGCTACCACCCTGTCGAACCATCCAGGCATGCCACCCACCTCGATGTTGCGGCACTCATCCTGTCAGAAGGTGGCCTCGTCTAAGTAAGTGGGCGTTGGCCGGATTCGGGCCTATCAACATCGGAGCTGAGGAGGTAAAGGGACCGACAGCTGAGGATGTGGCTTGCTGTCATGGAGCACGGTTGCCCACTAAACTGGCCTCAGC
The DNA here is from genome assembly GCA_011800035.1 of Thermochaetoides dissita. Lineage (NCBI taxonomy): Eukaryota > Fungi > Ascomycota > Sordariomycetes > Sordariales > Chaetomiaceae > Thermochaetoides > Thermochaetoides dissita. The sequence continues at coordinate 23,863 of JAAFKN010000049.1, read as the reverse complement.
CACATGCCTGGTAGGGCTGAACTGGCGACTTCATTAGTTCTGGCCGAAGGCCGAATCTTCGCTGCAGAGCAATACGAGGATATAGGAACGGGCAGAAGACTAAAGGATAGTATGCCTGATAAAACCAGGCTATCTACCAAAGGTGATAGGTAGGTAGGTAGGCAGGACTTCGTTTGCGGTTGTCGACGGCTTCTCTCGGACGCAAGAGTCATACTGAAGACGGATGTTTGGGCACGGCACTGGGTGTGCAAATGCTAATTGATTGCATTCTGCATTGATTCCGAGAGGTCCGTTGTCGAAAAGGAAGGACACAAATGTGGAAAAAAAGGAGAGAAATTGAGGAGGGTGGGTTTCCGACCTTGATAAAGGTTCCAGCGGCCAACCGGCGACGAGGACTCCCACGGCCTTCCAGTCTTCGCACCGAACCTTGAACGTAGTGTTCTAGAAACCTGCATTTGCGTCACAGCAGAAGGGAGTCAAGGGACTCGGGAGCGACGCACTATCTTGCTATCTGCCGAGCTGCCGAGCAGCCTTTTCTGTGCTTCCATCAGCATAGTTCGTCTGGTCCGCATCATCATTTTCACCTAAATCGTCTTGGCCGTCTTCTGTCGCATTGGCATGCGCCTGTAGATGAGGCGATAGCGCCGTGAACCGGGTGTCTGGAGGAGAGGAATAGCTGGGGTGCTAAAAATAAGCGTGCAGAGCATCTGTTTAATCAATCTCGTGCCCCTTGGACGGAGGTCAATCAATTCTCCGGAAGAATGAATGCTGTAGCCTTTTTCTGCGTTCCCTGCAGCCTATCTGGACAATTAGCCTTCGCCATGGCAGGAGCCGAGAGACCAAGGTGCCAGCGAAGCAATTGTAGAGTATTGTATGGATGCGTACAAGCAGTTTAGACCGTTGCGCGGGGTGACCAGGACGACGGAAGCAGACCAAGACTCATGTCCTGTGATGTCGTCGCGAGTTGAGCCTGTCGTCCACGTCGTCCGTGGAAGGAAGGTGCAAAATCTCTACGATGACGACGCGGCGATGACAACGAGAGCAATTGGACACGCCGTGCGACCTGCGACGTGCAAGCTGTGACGCTGGGTCGATGGTGTGATGAGAGGAGTCCCGACTCCTGAGGAGTAGGTAGGGAAGAGTGATTGAATCGAGGGAGTCCGGAGACTCAGAAAAGCATAAAGATCGGCCCCCTCCTTCCTCGATACGGACACGGACAGGACTGTACGACAGCAGAGATCACGGCTCAAGCAAACAAAGCCAGCAAAAAAAAAAAAAAACAACCTCGACGACGCCGGGATCTGCATTTCTTTACCCCTTCCACAATCTCAGTGCAAAACTTCTCCCAAAGACCATCATCATCATCGTCACCATGCAGCCCCTTGCCCTTCTCCCAGTGTTGCTGGCCTTTTCGGCCCTCGCCAGCCCCATGCGCCGTGACGTCAACCAGCCCATCTACACCTTACGCCTGGCCTCGTAAGAATCTTGATGTTATAGCCTACCTGAGGTAGGTAGAGAAACGCCAGCCAAACAAGCTAACGTGGTCAGCCCCGAGCCTTCTCTCCACAACCGCCCTCTGACTATCACCAACAACTCGACCCTGGGCATTGGCGCATCCCCCGAGGTCAAGGACGAAGTGCACTTCTACACCATTGTCAACCCGACGACCGGCCTGGCCGAGCTGCACACCTCGTCGCCCGTCAATGGCGCGACGCTGACCCTGATCGGAAGCAACGGCGTGCTGGACTTCACCCCGCTCGAGAACCCCGCCGGTGTGACGGTGCCCGTGGGCACGACTGTTGACTGGACATCATTTGAGCTAGACGAGGGAACACCCGGCGAAGGAACCGTCAAATATGTGGGAAAGGAGGGCCGCTGGGTAGTGTTCCCCGAGGGCGACGAGTGGGAGTTGAAGTGGAGGAGCGGTGAGTCTTGGGATCTCTCTGCCTGCTTACTTGACCGTACCGCCTAGTATGACGCTAACCTTAAGATGCAGCGGATGCTTGGACGGTCGAGACTTACATTCCCGTGCAGGTTGTGTATGAGCTCGTCAAGTGGCAGAACTAAAAGGTTGAGCCGGGCTGGCAGTCGTGTCAGGGGTTAGCGGAGCGAGCCACAGTAGGAGTTGTACGCGCCGGGATCAAAACGAAGAAAGTCGATCATGCTGATGAAAGAATGTAAATTTTGTTTTATTCGTGATCAAATTTCCGGGTAGGAGTCGGTCGCTGTCATATAGTCGTCGAGTGCCATGCACGTGATCAGGATCTGATCTGGCCTCCGAAAAGTGGTATGTATATGTACGACATTGGGTCTAGCCCAAGAGTAGGCGGAGGGAATCCGAAACTTGCTTTCATAAAACCCGGCATGAAAACCTAACAAGCCGTCCTATTCTGTTGCTTTGACAAAGTAAACTCCAACCATGCACGAGAGACCAGGGAACTGTTTACAGAGCTATGTACCAAGAAAGTCCAATTTCGAGGACTCTCGATACGTGCCGCCCAGGCTTTTTTTCCATGCCCACACCATGCCACCCAGTCTTGTACTTTCATTCTAAACAGTATGTCACCCAGAGACAACAATTCACTCCTTTCATTGCTTCGTCCCCTCGACATCCAACAAATGCCTCAACCGCGCAACATCCCCGCGTTCCACGCACACACACACACACATACACACACACACACGCACACAACCCACGCTCGAGTTTCCCGCTTAGAAAGCCAGCTCCTTCTTGATCTGGGCAATGGCAAGGCCGGGGTTCAGGCCCTTGGGGCAGGTACGGGTGCAGTTGAGAATGGTGTGGCAGCGGTACAAGCTCATGGAGTTGTTGAGGGCGGCCTTGCGCTCGGCCTTGCGCTCATCACGAGAGTCGACGAGCCAGCGGTACGACTGCAGCAAGATGGCGGGACCCAGGTACTCCTCCGAGTTCCACCAGTACGACGGGCACGACGTCGAGCAGCACGCGCACAGGATGCACTCGTACAGGCCGTCCAGCTTCTTGCGGTCCTCCTTGGACTGGCGGTACTCCTTGCCCTGTTTTGGAGAGTGCCTCGGTTAGAAACCTGGCCAGTCTGCTTGCTTTGGAGAGGGACGAGTTATAGATTGAAAACAAAGGGGTCAACACACATCAGGAGCAGGAGTGTCACGCTGCAGGTAGGGCTTGATGGACTTGTACTGCTTGTAGAAGTGGGTGAGGTCGGGCACGAGGTCCTTGATGACGTAGGTGTGCGGCAGCGGGTAGATCTTGACGTCGCTGTTGTCCTCCTTGGGGATGCGGCCTGGCAAAGCAGGGAGGTCAGTACGGGATGCGACCAGGGCCCTCCTCCTTACCCCGCCCACAGCACCACAGCTTCATGTTCCGGGATGGCACATACACAGGCAGGCAAGGGTGTTGGTGCCGTTGATGTTCATGGCACAGCTGCCGCAAATGCCCTCACGGCAGCTACGGCGGAAGGTCAGGGTCGGGTCCAGCTCGTTCTTGATGCGCAGCAGGGCGTCCAAAACCATGGGGCCGGTCTTGTTAAGGTCGAGGGTGTAGCTCTGCATGCGCGGCTTCTCGGTCGGCTTGTCCGGGTTCCAGCGGTAGACCTGGAAGGTCTTGAGCCGGGGCTTCTCGCTCGACGTAGCAGCCTGCTGGGCGGCGTCGGCGACCTGGGCCATGCCGCGGACAGCGGCAGCGGTGCTGGAGGTGGCGGCGGTGCGCAGGGCCGGCCTAGACGCAGCAGCGCTCAGGAGGAGGGCTGACGACGAGCGGATGGCGGCCATGGTGTCGCGGTGGTTGGCAATAGCGGCGATAGTCGATGGCGGGCGTCGTAGGCGGGGTGTTCGACTCGATTGATGGGCGCGGACGGGCGCTGGGACTCGAGGCACTCGGCACACTGGGCACGCTGGGCACGCTCAGGCACTCTGGGCTTTGGGCGACGTCGACGATGGCGGTTGATTGAGACAGAAATCACAGGTCGAAAAGGACTCGGGAGCCGGCATTCGGGACAGGGTCGAGTAAGCCCGAGGTTATTAATCAGCCAATCACACGCGAGTCATTGTAAACCTATCCCCGGCGGGGAGCGCGCAACGCGGTGGGCTGTGGGGCAGAGCGGGTGGCTCCGGCTTATGTCATTCAGACCCCACCTTAAGCCAAGGTCCAACGGCACTGGCTGGCTGGTAGGCTGGAGTGGGGAGCTGTCTGGATTGCTTATGTAAGCGGCGGCAGTAGCTTTAGCTCTTTTCATCCGAGAGCGTGAGCCTCATTCACATTCACACTCTGCTCATCGCTTTCATCGACGAGCCGTGTGCCCAACCATGATGAGTGGTGCCCGATCCGATGAGCAGCCCCAATTTTGTAGAGAATTTGTAGCTCTATGGATGCGATACCTGTCAAGCTATGGTTGAGACGTGGGTACATATTCCCGAGCAAAGGAAGGCAGAGCGCTTGGCCTGTGAGCTCGTCTCACATGAGCTTCATCGCTGGACGGTGACCCTAAAAGTTCCCGGCGCAATCCATGCACCTCTTCAATCCCGCCACCTGCCCTCCTCTACATCATAGCCGAGCACCTCCGGGTCTATATTCAGACTCTTGAGCATCATCGACATTGTAAAATCCTGTAGCACAATTCGTCAGCATCCAGCCCACCCATCCGCTCATTTCATCACAGCCCATCTCATCCAAACTCACCTCACCATCTTCATCCTCCAACGTCTCATTCCCCTGGTCTACTCGACCTTCCTCATAGGCCTTGTATCTTTCAACTTCATCATCCTCGACTGCACAAGGACGGGTCTTGGCGTCGCTGCCGTCATTACCATCATCATCAAATACCCCCCAGTTTCCTCCCCGTGCCTGCCACCTCCGACTCTCTCTCCACGCCTTCGCCCCTCCCATGCTTTCCACCCGTCCTTTGATCAGCTTGTAGAGCTCATCCGCAGCCAACCGGCTTGCCGTCCGCCACTTGGCTGTCAACTCCCTCAGCTCGGCACCCACATCCAGTTCGCCTTCCTCTTCACTTCCATCATTGGTCGCTTCTCCTCCTTTCCTCGCCTTCTCATCGCCCTGTTGGTGACCCTCTGAGGCCTGTTTCTTCCGCTGTCGTGCCTGCCATGCACGAGCCTGATTCTCGATCTGCCTTGCTTGGCGGACTGTTTCCAACTGCTGGCGCGCCGCCCGTAGGTGCTGGGTTGCGAGCTGTCGGCTGAAGCTTTCCATCTGCTGAAGAAGCTGGAGATACCCATCTTGTTTGTTAATGCCTGCTGCCGACGGTATATTCGTCCTCGATAATGGTATCTGTATTGTAGTACGTCGGGGAGTAGGTGACCAACTTGGTAGTGGAATAGGTGATGTCGCGAAAGAGGGCGAAGTCTGGGAAGAGCTGCCAGCGCCGAAATTTCCAGGTCGGCTTCCCATTCCTATTCCCCTTACGGTCGCAGCCTGCTGTAATTGAACAGAAGTCTGCGGCGTGATGCCGCCTGCTGTTGGGCCGCTTAACTGGGAATGATCCCGAGTCTGACCATCGCTAGGTGAAGCTGTTGTGTTTTCGGTTTCCTGTTGCTGCGGCTGCCGACTCAACAGTGGCGACCGAAAGGGCCTCCGGAGCTTTGCGCTGGCTGCTTCGAGGTCAAGACGGCGACGCTTGGCTGCAGGAGTTGGAGTCAGGCCGTCGCCTGTCTTGGAGTTGCCGCTGGGCGTGTGAGCGGACATTGTTATCCGGGGAGCACAAGGCGAGCATATGGTGCATTGTTTATCATTTCAAAGTGGGTATTACATATTACATCGTCTTGCGCGTCAGATGGGGCTGCTTGGATGCAAAATTTGTTGTGGGACGGTTAAAATTTAAGGGTCGAGTTGGAAAGTTTGGAGGTTTGGTTCTAGAAGTTTTCGCTCAAAGAATGTCGGTTGTTGCTTGGTTTGAAAGATTGTAGTGACTTGTGAGCGTTGCCAAGAAAGGATGAAATCAGGAAGCCACCACAATAACCAAGACACCTACCTACCTAGGTACCTACCTTACCTATGGAAGGTCGGTATGAGCAAATCCCGTCAAACCACCAACTTGAAGTAGACCTTCAATTTGACATCTTCTCAAATCCTCCCAAAGAGGTATTGAATAGGTAATTGAATTCAAATAAGCCTAGTGGATACAATCTCTACACCACTTTAAAATCACTTTACCCAGAGCACAACAATATTATAAGTTAAGCGCAAAACAACATAGACACGACCCCCTTCCTAAGTACGTCGACATATTTATCCTCGCTGTCATTCAAGGAACATACATCCCGGAAATACCGCCGCTTTATTATTTCATGCGCAGACCCTCGTGATACTGTATACAACAAACTAATCGTTATCATGCTGCATGCTACCACACCCCATGCAATATTTCTTCCTCAATGCCCAACTGCCCACTGCCCAAACTGAGGATCTCCCGGTCGTGGGAAGAACAGCCCTCGCTGCTGTTGCCCTTGATGTTGTGCGGGTTGTTGGACCTGCTGTTGCCCATGTTGTTGACCCTGGGCCTGTTGTTGTTGCTGCCCAAGGCCTTGTTGTGGCTGTTGAGCCTGCATTTGCTGCCGTCGCGCCGCCTGCTGCTGTCTTTGGTTCCGATACATGATGAGGAATGCTAACGCAGCCGCAAGCCCAAGAATGACCAAGCTCTCTGTTAGGCCGTCCTCAAAGTCAAGCGGGTCTCCGCCGGGCATGCTGTTGTCATAGTATTCATCATAATAATCCTCATAATACTGGCCCTCATCGTCCTGGAGAAAGTTGTTGATCCACTCGCGGAAGGACCACTCCTTTTTTGGAGCTATGTCGTCGCCAAGCATGTCAGTCAAATGGCATTTGCACGCCATGCGGATAGTCTGCTTACCTGGTTCGTCTTGGATAGAGTTAATCCTCCCATGTGTCAGGGTGTTCCATGCGCTTTTGACTCGCAGCTTCAAGAGACTGAGAGTCACGGGTAGATACGCCTCCTCATTTGTCTCGAGAGCCGAATCATAGTAGCGCTTGGCCAGGTGATAGTCCTGGTCCAGTCCGATACCATGTTCATGCATCCACCCTAGATTGTAGAGAGCCTGTGCACTTTGGAGATACTCTGAAGCGCCAGTATAGCACTGTACAGCCTTATCGACATCGGCTTCGGTGCCAATTCCGTAAAGATAGTAATCACCCATCTTCACCAACGCATCAATGTTGCTCTGACGCGCTGAGCGAGTCCAATAGATCAGTGCGAGTGTCGGGTTATGCAGAAGCGGTGATGCCGGCGTGGGAGACAACAGCCTCTGAAGGAAGGGCAGGAGAGACTTGTCTGGATCAAGGAGGTGCGCAACATTGTTCTGGGCCCTCTCGTACCCTTGCTCTGCTGCCCCAAGGTATTCAAGAAGTGCCAGCTCAACGTTCCCGCTTTCGTAGGCAAGGTTTGCATCTGCCCAAGACGAGACAATCGGCTCAGCCCTCTCGGCAACCATCTTGTAGTAACTTACGGCCTGCTGGCAATTAGGATCACGACCGACACCATACATGTTGACTTCTGCCATGTAATAGTACGCTTCAATGTGGCCCCACCGCATGGCGAGCTCGAAATAATGGTTTGCGGCAATCAGGTCCTCTGTGTTGCCCTGGTCCAAGTAGAGGATGCCCAGCTGTACCTGAGCAGCCGCATAGTCCAGGCTAGCAGCTGCCTTGAAGTGATCGATGGCCTGAGGCAGATCCCGCTTGACGCCATAGCCATGGAGATACATCAGACCCAAGAAGTGCTGAGACTGGGCGTCCTTGAGCAAGGAACCGCGCTCAAGCCAAAATTTGGCACGGTCGAAATTCTGCTCGACCCCTTCTCCCCGAAGATACATGCGGCCAATGTAGCCAGCAGCTTTACCCGCAAACCTCTCCAGGCCGCCTTTGGGGTTCTCAATTGGGCGGTTCTTCTTCCAGTATTTCTGGACAACGTCGAGGAAGTATCTCCTGGCAACGGCCATGTTTTTATTTAGGCCTCTCTGCCCTTCGTAGTAGATACGGCCCAAGTTGAATGCAGCTTTGAAGTCGCCTTTCTGGGCCATGAGATCCAGATATTCAATGATGTCTTCGATGGATGCCTCGGAATCGGGGTGTGATTTGGCAGAGTTCTCTCCTGCGCTGACGACACTTGCGCCTTCGCCATAAGCCCCGCCTGTATCATCGGCGATGCGATGAGCCTCGAGAATCCAGGATCTCCCACCCGGCGGGCCAGACCGATACCATTCAATGGCTTTGTCTGCGACTCGCTTGTAGTACCTGGCAGCCACTTCACAGCTTTTTGGTGTTCCAATGCCGGCGTGGTGCCGGTGTGCTACCGTCATCTCGGCCCGTGTATGTCCTTTATTGGCAGCGAAAGTATAGTATAGGAGTGCACGGGCTTGATCCCGTTCGACTGCGCCACCGATGCCGGTCGAGTACATAAGTCCCAGCATGTACATTGCCGAGGCGTTACCGTTGAGCAAGGCCAGCTGATGGTAGTAGTCGTAGGCGGCTTTGAAGTTTCGTGGATGGGAATAGTTTCCGTAAAAGTTCATCTCGGCAAGGATATAGAGGGCGTTCGAATTGTTCAGCTTAGCCGACTCCTCGAGGAGCTGGGTCGCATGTCGAAGCGCGTTGCTCATACGGCTTGCGGCGGTCTGTTCAGGGGGTGGAGCAGTGAGTCGAAAGGTCGGCAGGGCCGTGAGGACGAACTGCCCTAAAGCACTGAAGAGGCCATTTTGTTTGCGTGCGCGGGCTTGTAAAGGCTTGTACAGCTTGCGCAACTCTGCCAGAGCAGAGTCGACAAGTTCGGCACCTGGCTCTCGAACTGTCTGCCCGGCGGCTTGCGCAGTGACTATTTCTGCCCCAGATGAATCGCCCGTGGTCGCCTTTGATGTTTTACCGCCGAGAACATGTTGTTCAGCGTGTAGGTTGGCGGAGGTAATGGCAATGGATTGCAAAAGCACTGTTCATGGTGGTGTCAGCAAGAGCCCTTGATGGCCGGTTGCCTTGGAGGTTCCCGCTGCTTACAGAGCAGCCACAAAACATAGCGCCTCATCTTGAATTGCTGTTAACTAGAGGTCGCAAGTCGAGTGTCATGACATGGCTGCGTGAGCGTTTTGGAGCGAGGGTACTTTGCAGGCGAGCTTGTCGATGGGGCTTGAAACTTTGGAAGCAGTCAGCGGGACTGCCCTTCTTGGTGATGGAGTTACCAACTGTCCAGATCAAAGCTCCCCACTGATGATGCGCCAACGCAACGGCTGGCAGCTCGGGAAGATTCCTGACAGGCCAGGCTCAACTCGAGCAGGCTGCCATGTGGGGAGCGGTGTCTGACCGCCTTCCTGTATGGGTTAGTTCCTCTCCAGGATGCTTGGCCGACTGACAGCAGCTGGCTGGATGCGCACACTTCTCGGAGGCTTCAGGCCAGTTTGAGACTGTATCGACCTACCTATCTTTCGACGGATTTAGGGGTAATATTTGCCAGTCATTAAGCTTCTGAATAGGTTGGATTGATATCTATAACTGCTGCTGGATGTGCTCAAGTCCCATAAGAAAGTATGTACGCTGCCACGCTGGCACGAAGGTCGACCCCAGATTTCATGTCCAAAATTTTGAAGTGTTCCAAACAAACTTGGTTTGATCTGACTTACACGGACAACGAGACAGGAAAATCTGGTAAAGAGTCCTTGTATAACAACAGATCATGTACAATCTGCTCTGTGCAGACGGGCTCCAATACCCTAAGCAAGAAACTTATGTCTTAGACCTGCTTCCTACCGCAGCAGGCCTTGCAGTAACGGCATCAGACCAGACCGTCAGTATCTTTGATCCCTTGGGATTGAGCCAGGGCCCTATCACGCAGGTTATTACCGATCATGGGAATCTCAGGGCAGCTAAGGTGTATAGCCCAATTGAGTCAATGATTTGTACAGCAGGAGAAAATGGGACTGTGGCCGTCTGGGACTTGCGCCAGGCTCCAAAGAACGCCAAAGCTCTGCAATTAGGAGGTGAGTAAGGATGAGATGGCCACTCGCATATGATGGCAACGATGCAGTATATTTACCAATATACACACCTAGGAAACCTACCAAGCCTGTTGTCTTTAGCCTGCTCCAGTGCTACAAATACCGTCTATGCCGGCACGGAACTGGTAGATCATCAGGCTTCCATCCTCATCTGGTCAGTTCTATCCCCTGCACCACTCCTGGTAGTTGATCGAAACATCGTACTGACCTATCACGAGGGATCTCCGCTCTCCTTCCACCGCTCGAACGAGATACACAGAAATTCACTCTGATGACATCACCGAGGCGAGTTACTTGAGCTCTTCACCGTTAATGTCCCTCTGTATTCAGAATCTAACACGTTGTTCAGTTAACACCCCACCCTACGCTCCCCACGCATCTTCTTTCTGGCTCGACCGACGGTCTCGTCAATATTACCGATACGTCTATCGTGGACGAGGATGAAGCAGTTCAGGCGACCTTCAACCATGGTTCGGTGCATAAGGCCGGTTTCCTTAACGCAGCCGAGGTCTATGCAGCATCTCACGACGAAAAACTAGCTCTATACGACTGGAGCGACACGAATCAAGAGAAAGGAGCTGCTACGGTGGATTTTGGGGATATTCGGCAACTTCTTGGGGAAGGAGTTCGGTACCTAGCGGACGTCGTGCCTAAGGTGGATGGGGTCGGTGCCGTGGTGGGTGTCGGCGGACAAGAGTAAGTTCCTAGGTACTTAACAGCGTTCCCAGCGCTCTGCTAACTGGACAAAAGCAACGAAATGTTCCAGTTGATTCACTTGGCCAAAGGCCCGGCCGGGTGGACGCTGGACCGGGAGACTGTGGTCGGGCTACCTGGGGCTCACGGCTCCGAACTAGTAAGAAGTTTTTGCTTCTTCGACGAGCAGCAGGTTGTATATACAGGTGGCGAGGACGGGTGCGTGAAGGCTTGGAGGCCTGGCAGCTAGTCGGACACGAGGGACACGGGGCGCTAGAAGAGGTAATTTCATATGATAGCAGTCGTGGCCGACATGGAAATATTGAACTGCGGTCCGGGCTCGATCCAATGGCGAGTGGTTTTGTATTCCCCCTCAGTTACTACGGAGGAGTCTATAATATGGAACTTAGAGATTGGGCCTGGCAATCTCTGGGACCGCTCCCAATCTATAACGGATATCCCTCGTACATTAGAATTGTATTCCCCCAGACGCGGATAATTTGGCTCTCCCTTCCCACTTTCCCCCCACACCTCATGGTAATCACAACGAATCACACACCAGGGCAGGTAACTCACTGCAGGTTCTCGATAACCAAAGCCGAGGCACCACCACCGCCGTTGCAGATACCAGCCACACCAATCTTGCCCTTCTTCTCGCGCAGAACAGACGTAAGAGTCGTGACAATGCGAGCACCCGAGGCACCAAGGGGGTGACCAATGGCGACAGAGCCACCGAAGACATTGACCTTCTCGGGGTCGAGGTTGAGCAGCTTAATGTTCGCCAAAGCGACGACCGAGAACGCCTCATTGATCTCATAGTAGTCGACATCCTTCTCCGTCAGGCCGGCATGCTTGATAGCCTTGGGGATAGCAAGCGCAGGGGCAACTGTGAAGTGAGCAGGATCACGAGCTGCGTCACCCCAGCCAAGGATCTTGGCCAAGGGCTTGATGCCGAGTTCCTTCAGCTTGGCCTCAGATACAAGCACCACAGCAGCGGCGCCATCGTTAATGGGGGCAGCATTGGGAGCTGTCACAGTACCATCAGGAATGAAGGCAGGGCGGATCGCCTTCAGCTTTTCAATGTTGAGGTTTTTGACCTCCTCGTCACGGTCAATCGTGACTGGAGGCTTGCCACGACCGCCAGGAACCTCAATGGGGGCAATCTCGGTGAAGAGGCCAGCCTCAGTAGCTGCCTGAGCTCTCTGGTATGACCTGATTGCGTACTCGTCTTGCATCTCGCGGGTCAGGCCGAACTCCTGGGCACAGAGTTCGCCCTGCATGCCCATAAGCTCCTTCTTGCCATAGGCATCACGCAGACCGTCCTTCTGAACACCGTCGACAAGTGCAGAGTCGCCGTACTTGTGACCAGCGCGGAGGTTCGGGACGTAGTGCGGGGTGTTGGACATGCTCTCGGTGCCACCAGCAACCACAATAGAGGCATTGCCCGTCATGATGGTCTGAGCACCGAGGATAATGGCCTTCAGACCGGAAGCGCACACCTTGTTGACGGTGGTGCAAACGACAGACTCCGAGAGGCCGGCACCCAGGGCGCACTGGCGGGCAGGGGCCTGGCCGAGACTGTATGAAGGAAACAGGTAGTCAGCACCATTTCATGCCCAACAGAGGGCGACAGGCCAGAGAAAGGTAGCGGCAGAGAATGCCCGATACTTACTTGGCCGACAGGACGTTGCCGAAGAAGACCTCCTCGACATCCTCAGGCTTGATCTGGGGAACACGCTCAACGGCGGCTATGCGCGCAGACGGTCAACATGGACACTTTCTTTGGGCAGGGACATGAAGCGCACCCTTGATGGCATGAGCACCCAACTGAGTAGCGCTCTGGCTGGAAAGCTGGCCAAGGAAACTGCCGATTGGCGTCCTCGCGACAGAGACAATGTAAACAGGGGGCAGGCCAGACATCTTGAAAGAGTGTTCTGGAATTTGGATGTGATGGAACGAAGAGTCAAGTGTTGAGATGAACGGTTGAGGTTGGGGGAGGGGCTTTTGTCGGTGTAGCTCGAGGCATCCAAGAGCCCAGCCAGGGGCTCTTGCTCGATAAAGATTGCCCCTTCCCCCGCCAGGGTAACCGCTGCGGACAAGATCTTTGATCAGATAATCTGATAATTTTTCTGCCAGGGTCCGCCGGCCCGGCTTTTTGACGGCTGTGGCGGTGGCCCGGCAGGGGGCTTGGCCAGACCCTGTGCGCCACAGGTGTGGCAAGTGTATCGTGATCCGTAAGCCAGTGATCGCACGTGTACGGACTAAGTATGGCAACCGTTCCAGTTACGGTAACTTTGAAACCTGTAATTTTCCACCCTTACATCACCAGCACGCGACGCGCCTGCGGCTCAGTAAAAGTTTCGGGCCATCAACCACCGACTCCAACACCCGCCTCCTAACCTCGCCGCAACTATGGATGACGATCTGTACGACGAATTTGGAAACTTTATCGGAGAGGAGGCCGAGTCGGAAGAGGAGTCCGATCATGGAGCCAATGCGGGCGCCTACGCCTACGACGAATACGTCGATGAGGCGCCTGAGGAGCCCGCTGAGGAGCAGATGGACATTGATGGTATAGGCTTGTCGTCGCTTTTTCTTCGTTACCGCAAAGTTGCTTTACCCACATAATGCTGACTTCGTACTTCAGAGGAGCCTCCTTCCAATGCCGTTATCCTCCATGAAGACAAGCAGTACTACCCTACAGCCGCCCAGGTGTTCGGCGAGGGTGTCGAGACGTTGGTCCAGGAGGAGGATGCGCAGCCATTGACGCAGCCCATCATTGCACCCGTGGAGCAGAAGAAGTTCAGTATCCAGGAAGCCGATCTACCGCCCGTCTATTTCGACCGCGGCTTTATGACCGATCTGATGAACTTCCCCGAGCAGATCCGCAATATTGCACTTGCTGGCCACCTGCACCACGGCAAAACCGCCTTCGTGGACATGCTTGTGTTGGAGACGCATGCTATTCAAGAGCGCTTGGACAAGCGGACAGGAAAGAAGCGTGATGAGCAGCTGCGGTACACCGACGTCCATGTGATAGAGCGCGACCGGGGTCTGTCCATCAAGGCTGCTCCTATGAGCTTAGTTCTGTCCAGCACAAAGGGCAAATCGCACCTATTCAACATCATTGATACCCCTGGTCATGTGGATTTTGTCGATGAAGTCGCTGCGGCCTTCCGTCTTGTAGACGGTGTCTGCCTCGTTGTTGATGTAGTGGAAGGTGTCCAGGTCAACACAGAGCAGATTATCAAGCACGCCGTTCTCGAGGATATTCCCCTCACTCTGGTTATCAACAAGATGGATCGATTGATTCTTGAGCTCAAGATTCCTCCTACGGATGCTTACTTCAAACTCAAACATGTCATAGAAGAAGTCAACACTGTCATTGAGAACACGATTCCTGGTCGGGGAGAGAGCAAGAGGTTAAGCCCGGAGAAGGGCAACGTGCTTTTCGCGTGCACTTCTATGGGATGGTGCTTCACTCTTCAATCCTTCGCTAAGATGTATTCGGAAAGTTATGGCGGCGTCAATGTGGAGGAATTTGCGCGTAGGCTCTGGGGCGATGTCTACTTCAACCCCAAGAAGCGCACCTTCACAAGGAAACCGATTGAAGAGGGAGCAAAGAGATCATTTGTTAATTTCGTCATGGAGCCCATCTACAAGCTTTACTCCCACACCATCAGCGAAAGCCCAGAAGATTTGAAGAGGACCCTGGGCAAGCTGGGGGTCTTCTTGAAGCCATCCCAGTACAGGGCTGACCCCAAAGTTCTCATGAAGTTGGTTTGCGAGCAATTCTTTGGTATGTTTTCCTTGTACTGATAGTTGCGACTCCTTGAATCACGAGACTAACCAACATCAGGGCCGTCAACCGCCTTTGTGGATATGGTTATCAAGCATATCCCCTCGCCTGTCGAAGCTGCGGAAAAGAAGCTGGAGAGATATTACACTGGGCCTCTTGACACTAAGACTTCAGAGTCTATGAAGAACTGTGACCAGAACGGGCCCCTAGTGGTCCATGTGACAAAGCTCTTCAACACTATTGACGCAAAGAGCTTTTACGCCTTCGGCCGAGTCATGAGTGGCATTGCCCGGCCGGGTGCAGATGTCCGGGTGCTTGGAGAGGGGTACACTCTTGACGATGAGGAAGACATGGTGGTCAGCAGGATCTCCGATGTGTTCATCGCTGAGACAAGGTACAACATTCCAACTGACGGCGTGCCGGCCGGCAATTTTGTTCTTCTTGGGGGTGTTGACAACTCCATTGTCAAGACGGCAACTATTGTCGACAAGAAGTTTGACAACGGCGAGGATGCCTACGTGTTCAAACCACTGTCACACTTCACTGAATCTGTCCTCAAGGTAGCAGTTGAGCCCATCAACCCCAGCGAGCTGCCCAAGATGCTCGACGGTATCAGGAAAATCAACAAGAGCTATCCTTTGATTACCACAAAAGTGGAAGAGTCAGGAGAGCATATCATCCTGGGCACTGGTGAGCTATACATGGACTGTGTCCTGCACGACCTGCGCAAGCTCTACGCCGACATGGAAGTCCGGGTATCAGACCCTGTTGTCCGGTTCTGTGAGACGGTGCAGGACATGTCGGCCACCAAGTGCTATGCTATTACCCCCAATAAGAAAAACACAATCACAATGGCAGCAGAGCCCCTGGATGATGGTATTGCCCAGGACATCGAGTCTGGGGCTGTCAGGATCAAGGATCCTCCGCGGAAAGTGGCCAAGTTCTTTGAGGAAAAGTATGGGTGGGATAAGCTCGCTGCCAGGAGCATTTGGGCATTCGGGCCGGATGAGATGGGCCCGAACATCCTGCAGGATGATACGCTACCTACAGAAGTACGTTTTGTGCTGACCCAGTTTCTCTGCATCATCACTTACAAGCTTGTTCCCCCAAGCTACTAATCCCCCGCATTTCTGCCGAATCGGGCCTTTTTCGTGCCTGAGGAGAAGAAGCTAACCGTCACATTACGCAGGTCGACAAGAAGCGGTTAGCAACAGTTAAGGAATCTATCCGCCAGGGCTTCGCCTGGGCAACCAGAGAGGGCCCGTTGTGCGAAGAACGTAAGTTACCAACCAGGCCTAGACTCTTCGATGCCCTTGGGTTGTCCCATGCCCTGCTAACACATATCTGACTTGTAGCCATCCGCAACACTAAGTTCCGCCTCATCGATGTCTCCCTTGCTCAGGAAGCCATTTTCCGTGGTGGTGGCCAGATTATTCCGACCGCTCGACGTGCTTGCTACTCCTCTTTCCTAATGGCCTCTCCCCGCCTCATGGAACCCATGTACTCAGTCTCCATGACCGGTCCCCAGTCGTCGGTCAGCATGGTCTATAACATCCTCTCTCGTCGTCGCGGCCACGTGCTGTCTGATGGCCCCATTGCGGGCACGCCCTTGTATCGGGTCAACGGTCTTATCCCCGTCATTGACTCGTTCGGCTTCGAGACTGACCTGCGCATCAACACCCCCGGCCAGGCCATGGTCAGCCTGGTGTTTGACCGCTGGAGCATTGTCCCTGGTGATCCTCTAGACCGAGAGCAGGTTACTCGGCCGCTACAGATGGCTACAGCTCAGGCGACGGCGAGAGACTTCGTGCTAAAGACCAGAAGGAGAAAGGGCTTGAGTGAGGATGTGACGGTGGCAAAGTTCCTCGAGCCGGAGTTCTATCAGAGCTTGTTGGAGAGCGGGACATTGGGTGAACCATAAAGGAAGGCTGATATGTTTGGTTCTGTTCTATCTTAGATATGTGTTCCACCTTGGCAAGACAGACTTGCGGCTGGCGTTTCCGATGGGGGTCGAGTAATATGAATGGAATCAGAGAGACGATTACCTTCCGTCTCTTGTTTTATCCTATTTCCCAACTGATATGTGTATATGCCTGCATCACCGTATACGTAAGTCACATTCTCACCTTGGTGAATCTTTCCATAAGTATTGTTTATCTTCTATTCGCAGGCACTCAAAGCAGGCGGTGATACCGTAGTTGCTCATCATGCCTGCCTATTTCTTAGACAACCCGCCAATGGAAGAAATGAGCTTCACTTCCCCGAACTATGCTGGCTGATATTTTGTCAACGTTGGCGGCCTATGCCCCGAATTCTTGGAGTTGTTCAAGTCCGTCTGCTCACTCCTCACTGCAATATCGAAGCTTGCACAACTGGTCCTGATCGACTTATCAACACATGTGATATGAATTTGTCTTTCAAGAGAGCGTAGCAGCGTTCCAAGTCCACTTACTGTAAATCATGTTCATTGCTCCTTTTTTCAACTCAGTCCATAATGCTTAGTATAGTACGATCAAGCTGGCGACTGAAACCTCACCTATTTTTTTCTTTGAGAAAAAAAAGAAAGTTACACTTTGGTCTTGGAGCTATCATACTGGAGCGTTGAACGGAGCTGTGCTTCGCCACTGCTCGGTCACAAAGCAGGAAGGCATCTCGCGCTTTCTGACATGCCGAACATCACGATGCTACCCCATGTCACTGGTTTCGAGAACCTGGAACAAGATATATACGGGATCTGGATGTGACAGTCTGGGCAGGTATGAAACTCGCGATGCCTGGCCGTTGGACGTACCACAGCACGTGGCAACCCTGACGGCATCCAACGGCTTGTAGCGGACAGGCTAGATTGCTATCCATGGCCATCCGCTACCCCAGATAGGGAGGAGGACAACAAGGCTTCGATAGTGTATGCAGTAGCATGCTTGAACGCGGTTGTAAGGTAGCGTTACCAAAGCTTGTCATGCATATTTACCACGACTACCGCCCTGATCTAACTAATGAGCCCGCTATTCTTTGGAGAGACAGGCCCCTCTGCTCTGGGAAAGGAAGGTGAAATCCCAAGTGGTGCCCCGGAGCTGTCAAACCCAACTGCCTAACCACAATAACGTGATTGTTGGGGTCGAGCCAGGTCACCGCTTCAAGGGTCGCCGCGGCTGTCTCGCTCTCGGCTTTATTTCCTCACTCAACAGGTCAGTCGGCTCCATGACGCAAGCACAATCGAAAGAGATGAACCATGCTCGTCCTCCCACATTGCGCGGAGCCCCATGTTCACAGCGGAGAGGAGTCAAAGCAGAAAGTACTTCGGCCATGGACTAGGGACGGCCCGTTGGTCCCCTGGCATAAGTAGCCATAACCCGGACCATAACAGCATCGCTCCTGGGCCCCATCTGCTCGATTCAGGACTGACAGACTGAAAACGTGGGAGGAAGACCAGGTATATTGGGACCATGGAAAACGCACGGGCATCCAAAAGTCGAGGCTGCGAAGTCGGCACTCGCTGCAAAGACCAGAAATTGGTGACGCGTCAGTCGAGAGACGACAAAAAAGGGGTCCAAGACTGAGCGTCGCGTAACCTGGATTCCAAAGAATTGATGGAGCTGTCGAGCAGCAATCTTTTCATCCTGGTAATTGAGCAGACACGAGAAACGCCAACTGTTTCGTCAAAAATAGAACGTTTCTTGGGCAGCCACGCGCTGCCCGAGGGCGAAGATCACCAAACCGTTTGAAAAGCGGGGCGTAGGAGTCTGCGTTTGGAGCTCCCAAGACAGAACGGGAACAAGAAGCCCGCGTCGAGGACCCTTAAAAACAAGCATTGTCAAAAAGACGATCTGTCCTTCAGCACACCTAGGAAGATCAGGCTCAATAAGTGCAGCGTGATCACAAGCTTTTCCCGTGCCTCTGCTGGAAAAGGGTGTTCAAGATGGCCCATCGATGAGTGATTGTTTTGGAGTCTTTAGGGACACAGCGCGGTGGTGCATGCAAAGATACCTAACCATCACGCGGTTCTGATGCTCCCAACTTTCCCACCAGCCTACAGTGTGAACATAGTTACGTACATGCCGATAGTAGCCCAGTGTAGGAGGATACTGTCTTGAACTTGGTGTATGTATGTGCGTGTGTAGGGATACGCAAGGCAACACGGCTTCCCTCGCTATGGTCTGGGTCGTTAGCGTCCTTGGAATTTGTGCACTACATACCAAGGTACGTAGGTACTGTATGATACCCAGCCCTGTCGGCAGCGTTCACCCCTGCTTTGCATGCCCGCGTTCCCCGTTCCTCGGCTGGGTACCGCGACACTGTTCTGGCAACCGAGAATCCTGCAACTTCACCCCTTGCCGCCACGAGAAACGCATGGAGGAAGCCAAGACTCGCCCCGAGTGGGCGGACGTCCATCCCTTCAAGCTCAAACCGAAGTTGTCCCGCCAATCGCTAAAGAGCGCGTCTTGGCGAAGCTTCATTGCCCGACGACTAGGCTATTCATGTGCTTGCCATCTGCTGATGAGACTTCCAAGAACGTGGTGCCCGCGTACAAACATTCTGCTCGCCAACCCCTCACCCTCCGGGCCGCAAATATGACATCCAACCCCTGAGACGATACATGGATGTATGTGTTCTTGGTCACAAGACAGTTTTCAAACACAAGTCGAGAGCATCTTATCCACCATTCTTTGGAGTGTGTCGTTCTCAAGAGCCGCGGCAACTCTCTCCTTGTCACCGAGCTGCTTGTTGACTTGGTCATCCTGCGCGTGAGAGCCTTCCTTCATCTTGACCTCGACTCGATAATTTGGCGGCAAAGTCTGCTCTAGCCTGCACCTAACGGCTAGGCCGATGACAGTGGCGAGTGAGCAATGATTGATGGTGGGCGTGAGATCAACGCGCACGGTCACCAGAGAATCTGGGCTTGGAAGCTCAGCTGGCGAGGGGCTCAAGTGAATGTCAGGAAGCCTCACAACGGACAGCTGGCCCAGGGTATGCGGGTGCTCAGGGTCTGAGATGGGGGAAATGAGATCTGGGAGATGTCAGTCTCTGAGCTACCATGATGAACCAGAGTGCCAGAACCACGCGCATGAACATGGACGATAAAAATAGGATGCCATACTCGAGCATACACTATAAAGACCGTGCACACTGCACTGCTGCGCGCGCTCCAGCACCTCGACGCTGTGGTTCACATGTAAATTTCCAAGTGCCGACGCTTACCAAAAATGTCTTGCTCGTCAATGGGCTCCTCCTCGTCCTCTTCCTCGTCCTCCTCACCTGACGACGCGCTTGAGCCATAGGGCCAAAGCTGCCTGGGGTAGACTATGCTGTCACACTTGGAGTCAGGCCCGCGTCTGGCTGCGCCTCCTTTGCGTTGCCTGCTGGGCAGTTGCGAGACACTGAGAATGGTGGGGTTGGCGTTGTCAAGACCCCTTCCCTCCATTTTGGTTGCTTTATCCTCTGACGGCCGCGATTTGCGACTTTCTTGCGCACGCAAAAACCGTAAGCTGTTTCGATTCCTTCGGCGAGTCTCACTACGGAGTATATCGGAAGATATTTGCAGCGTGGTCTGTAAGAATGCCTGTAGCTTCTTCAACAAGTGAATGGAAATTGCCACATTCACTGCTGGCTCAGGCGATGAAGTCGATGCCCTCGGCGGGGGTCCCAGTCCTCAGGTGGATCTATGGATGTCGTTGGCTCGTTCATGGTTGACCATCTTTCTCAGTCATAGGTCCATCCTCATTGGTGGGGTTGAACAAGGGGTCCACCTAAGCTCTCACCTGTGTGTGGATACCAAGGCTACCCTACCCCACCCCCAAGGTCCGTGGTGAACATCGCAAGGAGTGTGCTCTTGGCTTCTCGTGCCATCACATCCGGCCATCCCCCTTCAACCACCCCATTCTCGTCGCTACCCCGTTGTTGAACGGATTCCGGCACGATGGATCTTCGCAGGATGTTCGATCTGATTGCTAGCCCACCTTGAGCTTCACAGCTTGACACCACGTTTTCCTTCATCTTTGGCGCCCTTCCGGCAATTCCGATCTCGAGTTGTGGTGTTTTATCGCACCATTGCCAACAGCGAAATCGACATTCATGCGTCAGCTGCAATAAAAGGGGCTTGCTCTTGATCGAAATCCCGAATACGGATGGAAGGTGGGGGTTGGGTTCTCCAGTGCCCCTGTGAGCCTTTGGACCTGTTCAGTGCTGTGATGGTTGGCTGGCAATTGAAGCCGCCGATGGCCAAGTCAAAGATTGAACACTAACACCAGGACCAAGCCGATGCGCTTGGCATCCATCCATGGATCTCCGTTCCCGTCAGCCTCGATCCATCCCCACGGTTAAGGCTGCGGTGACGGAGCCATCGTCGGAGCTCTTTCTACAACGGGTCTGGGAGGTAGCTTGAAAGAACAGAAGAAGAGCTCAGATCCGTGATCTCCAACCTTAAATCCAGAGTGCATCTTTGGCAATGCCTTTGGTGCCTGCATCTTTGCAATTGCCGGATCAAACGGCGCGCCTGTTTGTGTCTTGAAGCGCGTTCTACACTATTTCCCGGCATGCTTGCTTCCGTTCGTTGAATTTCTGGATAGCATGTCTTGCATGACATCCTGGGATCGCCGAGCCAGGCTCCTCGTTCTCGGCCGAGTGGAAATCCCGGGACCCGGAGAAACAGCACCGGACTCCTCGACCCTTCAATCTGCTGCCTTCCCGATCTATCAAGCCCGGCATGGACAACGGGAGAATGGGACTTTTTTTTTTTTTTTTTCATGGCAGCCATCCTTTTTTCCAGCACGCCCGAGGTCAGCAGTTTATGTACTTGTAAGTTCATCACACCGTTCTGGACGGGGCCTCTGCTTCCTTGTGCCAAGCTGGCCTTCGGCAACTTCCGGGAAGTGTATCTGCAATCCTCATCTCTCCTTGCATGTCTTCACCCTTCAGTGCCTGACCTGCAGGAGGAGGGTGCTTGTGTTAGGCGCCACAGACAGTTAGTGGAACCGCCAGCAGAGGCAGAACGCCGGCACCAACTTTTCCCTCGGCAGTCTCCTGCGGCAATTTGGGAGTCGGTGAGGGTGTGGCCCACCCTTGCTGCTGCTGTGCTTGAAATTTTGAGCATGTGATGGCCACACAAGATGCGTGCGAGAATCGCCAGGCCAGCGATTCGATCTTGTGTCCGCCAACGGTCAAAGATGCGAACCAATATCTCATTGGAAGCAAGATAGACACCTAGGCCTTCTTCACGCGTCACGATTCAGCAAAGGTTGAAGTCGCGATGCTTGGCTGGGATTGCTGGCCTTCACGCTAGAATCACGATGAAGTTCCCACAAGAGCAACACCTTCAAGTGGGAATAGTGTGTACATACATACACATGCACACGTGCTCTAGCGTGCGATGTGCTCCACTGACTATTCCATTCGCAGAAAAACCTGCATTGAAACGAGCTGCGGAATGGCTCGGGACAGTGCGTTGTGTTAAGTGCAGGATCGATCCGCATGAGGGCAGTCAACGCTGTTACCAGTTCGCTCAGGTGTTAGATACACTGGTAAGTACACTGATTCATATGGCACAGCCAGGGGAGACACCATGGGCAGCCAACCACTGCGGGGCGTTCGGCTTCGGATCGTTGACTAGAATTCCGGCCAACGAACCAGGGGGAAAGAAGCAGTACTGACGACAGCATGCCCGCTTCCGGGGAAATCGGGGACCAAGTTCTGGGATCAAAAAACCGAGGGGGCTCGCTTGAGAGGAATGTGCTCAGATTTTGCACTTGGCGCCGACGCCAATGAAATGCTGGAAGGTAATGGCAGAGCTTTCATGATACATTACCGCCTCCTCAGCAGGTGCTTGAGTGATACGGAGTTTGATCGCACGTTAATAGTTTGGTTCAATGCCGAAACGTAGTGTGTGTCGGGAGCTCGCAAACAATTCCGCGCTTGTGGTTCGGTAGCCATCGGGGCTGTGAGCATGTTACCAAGACATGCCCGGTATGCTGGAAGGAGAGGATACGAGAACAGCATAAAATGAACGAAAAGGTGCAGTACCTACTCTGCACACACCTTGTGAAGCCATCACAGAGAACGCACCTTTGTGCGGTTGGTTTTCGTACCTCGGGCATCCAGTGTGCTCTTGGTAGACGGATCCTGAGCTCTGAAGTCGGCCAGAGTCACACATGTAGGTGTGCGGAAGAACCAGGCATCGTGCATTGCTCAATCACATCGCCTACGAATCTTTCGATGGCCTAAAGCGGGCGGCGGGCCTCTTCGGTGACATGGTCAGGTTAGTGAAGAACAGGGGAACAGAGCCTGGCGGCTGAGAACGCAGCTGGCCGGCGGCCATGCCGTCTTCTAGAACATTTCCAGCTGCGTTCAATTTTGGCTACCCCGCGCTGGAGAGCACCGGAGAAGCAAGCGGGAAACCTGGAATCCGGCTGGGTTGCCACCCGTAACTCCTGCCTGTTGACATCGTCCAACCCTGCTCACAATGAGTGGCGAGCTGGCGAACAAGGAGCCTGGGCAATCCATCATTCTGGAAGCCTTGTCAATGTTTTGACAACAATGGCAATATTGCGTCCAGACAGTGGGAAGTCAGGCCCAAACATACCACATACCTGGAGCGGACCTGGGTCAGTACCTATCCCTCTTGTCTCTTACAACGTCTGCGCACACCTGCATCGCTTAAAATGCGTGGACGTCCGCAGGTAACAGGTACCTTACACGCCGACTCGTCCAAATAGTACCCGAGAACCTGCCGAGTCAATCCAGCGGTTGCATCGAACTCGGATCCTGCTACCACCCGTCCAGCGCCGGAATATTGGAATTGCTGGGTATTCGCCGACGAGTGTAACCTGCACCACGTACGTAAATATATAAAATGTAGCAGTTGCCATAATCCCAGACTCATAGCATGTACATTCCTAACTTACATATGAATATCTTAGGTAGGCAGGTACCGGCAGGTACGGTAGCCATTAATGCTGGCGTGGTGTTAGGTCGCTGCAACCGGTAGTTCGCTGGCAGCAGAACCATGTGGCTTTTTTTTCTTGCATGACGTACTCGGACCGAGTGGCCAGATCGTACAAGTACTGGCAAAGCTCAGCTAGTGGAATGTGCCTAGGCAGAGCAGAGATGAAGGTGTTTTCCTCCACGACGATTCTTGCGCACCGTCCCGTTTGAAAAAAGACTGGACGTGATTCCGCACACCAAGTTGGGAGGGTACTCGCCAGGCGCCACTGCGGCTTCCATGCCCAGGTAATCGCTATTACCAGCCATGGGAAGCTGCGTGGGCTGGGTGGTGTATGGGGCAGTGGGGGTTTGGTTTTCAGGCTCCCTTGAGATCCCACCACCCCCTCTGCCCCCTCTGTGACCTGGGTTGTCGTTATTGAGATGGAAGGG